>VYXD01010641.1:937535-1118298 GCA_013397195.1 Hylia prasina
GGAGGGAGTTATCTATGAGTCATAGGGCAAGGCATTGATGGGCCATTAGCAGAAGGGAAACACTGCCCCACCTGGTTCCAACACCTCATGAAGATGGTGATAGAATACATACTTTGGGCACATCTTGCATTTTTAACCTCAGACAACTTCTAATTAGGTAACAGAGAAAGAAAATATGTTCAAAAGTAGTCTTTCAGAGATAGATAGAAGCTAGCAGGTCTAAAAGTAAATAATTTGCCTTTTGCCTGTAAATATTACACTTTGCATGCAATAAA
This sequence comes from Hylia prasina, assembly GCA_013397195.1. Classification (NCBI taxonomy): domain Eukaryota; kingdom Metazoa; phylum Chordata; class Aves; order Passeriformes; family Sylviidae; genus Hylia; species Hylia prasina. Next base: position 937,811 of record VYXD01010641.1, read on the forward strand.
TCTTTTTAAGAGTTCTATTAATTTTTAGAAAGGGGTTTATACTTCAAACCAAGAAGCTCATACATATCAACAGAGCTCATTTGACCACCAGACTGGGAGATAATGATTGGTATTATGCAAAAATGGCAAGAGCTTCTCAAAGTGGCAGGGAAAATTGTTTCTCCTCCCCGCTCAATTTCTGAAAAGGCAAATGAAAAATGTGACAATTTTTTTCTCTCTGCTTTCTTTTCTTTCAAATTATGATGTTCTGGAACTGAAAAAGAAGCAAAGTAATATTAACTGCTTTCTGTGGAATTTAACATTTGCTATTTACCAAATATATGAATCATTTAAAAAATGCTCATCTTTTCTGTTTTGACAAGCTTTTTTTCTGTAATGTTTTGTGCCAGAGATGCTTCTCAAAATAATGGGCCCTTTCAAAAACTTTTCTTCAAGACATATTCTGAAAAAAATATATAGGGTTGAGGAATGAATCCCTTGTCATACCATAAACAGCCACACTTTTGCTGTTAAGAAGATACAATTTTATGTCATTAGCATTAAATTGCTAAATGTGAAAACGTAGAGATAACCTTTTTAACTGAAACTTCTCCTGCTCTATAGCATTCTCAAATAAATTTTTAACAATTTATTGAAAGCTGGTATAAACCCAGCAATTTATAACTACCTGCTGAAGTTTTTTTTCTGAACCAAGCTTCCTGACAGAAGTAATTTATAAGATTAATGTAAAATTTTGAATTTTCCCTTAATCTAAGGGATGTTCTTTATTTGGACATTGTTATTTTGCCTTCATCAATGGCACACAGCTGCATGTGTCACCATGCCTGTCATACTCTGAATTTGAAACATATTTCCCTCCTGATAATGCACCTGCTCGGAAGCACATCCTTAATGATGAGATATTAATTTTTCTGAAAACTGCCCGAGAAGATATAGGAAGTTTATAACAGAAAGTTTTGGACTGGATTGCTCTCATCATCACCTGACTGAAAATGGTGTCTGAGACCTCTGCACTCATGAACTCATATGTATGCCCCTCTGCAAAATCAATATCCTTTTGACTGAATGAGATTTGGCTGTATATGAACTTAACAATTCAGAAAAGTATAAAGCAGATTTTTTTTTCTGTTGCAGATCTTAATTATACCAATAAAATAAATCTAATACTGTTACCCTTGTTATTTTTTCAAGAGAAGTGTAAGCAAAAATTCAGATACATTAGATCCAGTCTTGTGAGTTCAAACAGTTTATTAAAATGAAGAACAGGCTGTTCAAGTGTACCTTGGTGGAAATGAAGAAGGCTAGAATCAGAAACGTAAGTCATTGTGTAATTAACTGTTATTTCCCATTTGTGTTGTATCGCTGTACTTACACTAGTGGAATGTTGTCATTAAAGAAATACACAAGGTATTGGAATGTCAACTCCATTTAGTTCACTGGTACACTTGAAGAGGGAAGCCTTTTATATCAAAGCAATCATAAAATGTGTTCCTATAATTATTGTACTATGAAAGACAAAAGTTAGTTTTCAGTATTTTTCCCTGGAAATGAGTGGCACCATAAACCATGATAAATTAATGCTGCTGACCATTATTATAACTTTTTGAAAATTAAAGCTTTTTTTCTTTTTCCAGATGATTGCTTGTGAGAACAATTCTTCACATTAGAAGCCTTGGTGTTTAAGTGTTTTGTGCACCTTCTTAAATTTAGGGTAATCCCATTGAAGTTTGGGTCATAGAATCATAGAATAGTTTGGGTTGGAAAGGAGCTTAAAGATAGTCTAGTTCCAAACCCCTTTCCATGGGCAGAGACACCTCCCACTAGACCAGGTTGCTCAGAGTTCCATCCAGCCTGTTCTTGTTACCAATATGCTTTTGACCAGGACCTAGCAAACAGCTGTGTGTCTGAGGAACTCATTTGAGATAAAACTTTGCTAGCCATTTCTTGGGTGCCAAAGCAGTCTGAAAATCCCAAGAAGTCTTGTCCATGGCTCTCCTTGCATAATGAACCACATCTTCTTGTCTTTTTACCCTTCTGTTTCTCAGAGAAAAATAAAAAAGTGATAGTGTGGCATGTCCCCTACAGCGTAACACTTCACTTCTGGTGAAGGCTGATAAGAGGAAATTTTCTGTACTCTTTTAAGCACCTAGAGTTGCAATAAAATGTGTCAGCAATAATAGAAACCATTGCCTTAATGTGGCTTTCAGCACAATAGTTTAACTTTGCATACTAAGTATGTAATGAGAAATTCTGTTTATCTCAAGAGATGTGTGTGTACTCAGAGTTCCTATCACATTTTTTGAGTGCTTGAATATAGAAATGGTGATAATTTCTTTTATTTACTTGTTTATCAAATAACAGAAGGAGAATGTTAAGAATGCATAAATTAGAGAACATAAGCATACAAAGTAATGGATGGAAGTTACTGTGGAAACTTCAACTCAAAGTATTTGTTAATGTTAATATTCCACACTTATTCTTGCATTAAAAGGTATGTAATGAAATAACTGTTTGAAATACAAGATAACAAAAGCATCTTTAAAACAGGGAAGTGATTATTAAATGGCAGTATTAAAAATAGCCAAACATCACTCTCTGTTTATCATTGGCCAAAAAAACTGAAAGTCTGTGATTAATCATTTATTATTTTTGCTAGAAAGATGAACATGAGCTTAGCACAGACGAATATATCAACAAAGAGAGATATTAAATATCAACAAAGTGTTAGTAGCATTTTTTTCCTGCAGTGTTAGAACTAGAAGGATATAAAATGGTTGATGAAAAATAGACATCATTTGCTTTAAAGAAATCAGAATATCACCTAAAATGTTTGGTAAGACAGGTTTACACTAAAGTAGCCTTCCTGCTATCATTCCAGATGGTAAAAGCACAGTGAGCTTAGCTCAGTGCTGTGATTTTTACAAGCACAGAGAGACTCACAGACAAATAAGAGTCAGCAAATGGTCTGATGTGCTACTGAAAGAGTATTTATAACAATGTACTGTTTCACACTGAATGGCAATTATAGTTGTTGTGGTCTCACCCCTTCAAGAATAATTTCTGTCTGTGCCCAGTATTCTATCAGAGCAAAACATTAGCAGATAAATATATCTGCGTTATTTATTGGGTTGCTGCACAGGAATACTTTTGAATGCTTTAGCAGAGAAAAAGAGTAGGAGAAATGCTTGCTGATAGCTAGAAAAGTGAACAGGAGTTCAAGAAATTCGAATCATATTCCCAGTTCTGCTTCTGTTTTCTTTCATAATTTTTTAAAATTTGCCTCTCCTGTGACACCTGCAATGTTGTGCAGGGTAAACAATATGTCTACAGTGTGAAAATCTGGCACTGTCTGACTGTGTTGACTTGCTGGACTGTTTGGTGAGCACCCCCAGCATATGGAAGGATGTTTCTTCCTCTCTTTGGTTTGCAGGCTACACATTAGGTAGGCAGTCAGTGCTAACTGAGCTACTGAATCAGGGAGTTAGCCAAAAATCCACATTGGCTTTTCATCACCATTTTGTAAAACAAGTCATCCAAAGCATAGATAAAGGCAAGGGTTAAGATAATATCATTCAGTTTTGGTGTATTAGAAGATGCTAAATGGGAAGGTGTAACAAGCTGTGGAGGAGAGTTCCCTGACAGCAAATGGATGGATACTTGCACTTAAAGGGAAATGGAGATTAGCTGTCAGAAAAGCAATAATACCAGCATTTAAAGGAGGAATCAAAACTGAGAACAAAGGGTACTGTGCAAAGAATCTCTGACAGAAAAACTGATAAGAAGCTGTCAACAGAAACAAAAGAAATTGCAAGTATTCTTAGCCACCAGGTTAATGGATGTACTTTTTGCCAAGCTCAGCACTCCATGGAAAGGTGTGATTTGCATTCAACTACACTTGGGAAAAACTGGATGAATGAGCGCATGTTGACAAGATGGGATACATTTTTAAGTGCAGAGAAATTTGGGATCCTGGAAAAAAATTAGTAGTGTTTTTTCTCAAGGAAACAAGCAAATTAAGTTAAAACAGCAGTGACTATTTTATATTGTTTGATTTTTTTTTTTAATTCCACATTCTGTAATTGTTATGTACTATGTACAGAGTGGAAATCTTTTACCCACTGAGAATGTTTTATATCTGTCTCTTTCTATAATTAGCTGAATTTAAACTATGTGTTTTTCAAAGAAACTTGAAATGGATTTGTAGAGCTTAAAAACATGCTGCTTTGAGAAAATTAATAAAGCCTTCTATAGTAGTAGAACAGTAATACAATCCCCCAATATCTAGTGAGATGCAGTCACACAGAGAGTTTCTGATGCTCCATATTAATTGTTACAAAATGTACTTACTCATAATACCCAAGATACTGAGAAATTTGTGAACTAGCCTGAACAACGAAATGCCATCTCCTGTGCATCTGTTTGGCTGGCAGGGTTGCCTCCCAACTTCCTGTGCAGAGGAGGCAAACAGCAGAATGTGGATCTGAACAGATTTCTTAAGAAAAAGAAAGGAATAATTGGCTCTGTAGTTGTAGTGCTAAGTAAAGAAGTCAAAGTGAACAACCCATGGTTGTGAATATGTAGGGAACACTCTGGAAAACAGATGAAGCTGTTATTTGCATAGGGCAGCCCACAATTTTCACAAGCCCTTGCTAAAGAATTGGTTGGGGAACAACTTAAGAGATGCAAAATTGCAAGGCTGGTCATGGAAGTGTTTGCCTTTGTTTGCAATCTACTTGGGTTCTCCTCCTTGAGCTATGCTTTTGTTGTTACACATGTCTCTTAAAAGATTTTTTTTTTTAATGCTTGCTGATTTTTCAAGTGTGATTTCTGTATTTTATTGTAGTTTGCAAAATTTTCAGGACAAAATGTCCTAGATTGGAAAAAGTTACAATTATTGAATATTTTGACTACCCCTTTGTGATAACAGTTGGGTTTTACCCTGAAGGAATTCTTTTTAAAAGAAAGATGTTCTTTCTTTTCTTTCTTTTCCTTCCAAGAATTTGCAAGTTTATGAAGAATGAATGTATTCAGTTGTGTTAAATGGAAATATTGCTCAGCACCTCTACACATAGATCACATTTATCCCAGTGGAAAAGTGAATTTCTGCTGACCTACATTCCTCATCCTATGTTTAAATATTTTTTAACCACTGCTGACTGTGAGAAAATGATTTAATGAATTTTATTAACATTTTCCAAACACTTCTGTGGAAACTAATATGTGATAAAATTAGAACAGTTTTTACCTAAGAGTATTTCCACATAGTCCTTTTCCCAAAGGACAGAGCTTCCAATTTGGCTCTTTGTTATCTTTTCAAGTTTTCTTTCTTTACTGTATCTCTACTTGCAGCAGTAAGTAATCTTAATTCTGAGACTTAATGTAGAAGTGAGAAGTGTTCCTGATGGTGGGATTGTTGAACAATATCCAGAGATGTTGTTGGACAAGAAATGTGTTTGCAGAACAGGAAGCAGGTCTGCTGTACCTGGAGTGAATCACAACTCCTGAACAGACATACCTGATAATCCAAGTAGAACTTTGATCTCATTCTTCTTTTTCAGGATATTTGCATCACTTCTTCCTGCCATAGGTAACCCCCACTAATATTTTTGGACTACTGGTCAGGAGTAATGTATGGTTAACATGCTCTTTTAGCACTTGTAGTTTGATTACAGAGAATGTGTTTCTGGTGTAATTTTCATGTTCCAGTATAATTCTTTTGGTTCTGTGAGTTATGTAAGTTGCTGTGTGAATTTTTTTGAAAGGCTCTTCTCTTTTTCTTTGGCTGCTTTTATGGTATTCTCTGTAGATTAAAGTTTGACTGTGAATTTTGGGCATCTCAATTCTTACAACCATAACCAAGAAATTTTCATTCTTCATTCACTATGAACCAATAATACATTTCCAAACTGTCTTAGTCAGAAGGGATAAACTGAATAGCAGCTGAGCAGACATATTTACACTGGCCACATTGTATGGGTAATTGCATGGGTAATTGTAAAGACCCAGAAAAGTATTGATTGCGCAACTTTATTTGCATGTTTTGAAGGGCAGTAATTGAATTGGCTCATTCTTCTGCTGTGCAACTCTGGTGTTTGCATGTATTTCAAAGCAGCAATTATTTATCCAAATAACTGTTTGAGATTTTTTTTTTTAAGTCACGTTAATATTACTGCCAAAATTAGAGTAAAAGAAAACATTCTTTGAATCAAAAATTACCATGTCTTTAGATAATTAAAATGTTCCAAGATGGAGCAGCTTGGAGGCAGATTGATGGTACTACTTTATCCTTTCTGGATTACATCTTCAGCAGTTTTGCAGAAGGGAGTAGGTTTCTTTAATAATTTGCTTTGATATTTAGCGTTTGTAAAATTATTATGGCTACATAATAAATGGCTCAAAGGAACAAATGATCTTCGATGGAATCAATTCTACTAAGCAGAAGTGGCAGGTGTTACTTTGCATAACAACAGAAAAGCATCACCTCCATTATTTCAGGTCTGTAATGCTACTGCTATTATTATCAGCATTTTAACTAGAATTCTTTAAGTTATGTGATCAGTGGTTATGCAGGCCATTAAACTAACTATTGATTCTATTGATTATTTTTAAAAGATTTTAAGCTGAGTGCAGAACATGTTATTGCAGTTTTATTTTATCTCATGTTTCCTGTTCTTTTTTTTTCCTTTTACTGAAGCACATTTATTTTCCTTGTCACTTTCTTCTTCCCTTAGCAGGCTGTGCAGAAAGAGTCTTAAAGAGAAGCACATTCTTTGGGATGCTGGAATGTTTTGTCAAAACCAGCATGCTAGCTGGATTCACGCTCACTCTCCTCTTTAATGTTTGCCTCTCTTCTCTGCCGCTGACAACAAATTGCTTATCTGGTTACCACATTCCTTTGTGTTATGACCTCCTTTGCTCTACTTTCAGTTCTTCTCTGTTTCTGTTTTCTTAATTCTGTGACTTCGTGCCTTTCATATTAGAGAGTTTCTGAAGCTTTGCTTTTCACAGCAAAGCTGTTCCAAATCTCTCTGCTTGTCCGTCTGCATTACCAGCTCCATGATCCTCCAGTGTGCACAGGTAGAGAGGCTTGTTCTCTTTTCCATCTTGGTTAGGGCTCTGTTGACTTACGATATAATTTTACACTGTCCTCTCAGTCTAGGCTAAAATGCAAGCTTGTCTGGTTGAGGATCATTACATCACTTGCATCTTTAGGAAGAGCTTCTGAAAGAGGCTTTGTTTTACAGCTCTCCTAATAGTGCCACATAATTCTGAATCAAGAAGAGAATGCCTAATAAAGGGTTGTGCTATAAACTTTCATTTCGAGCCTTTGTTTCATGCAAAATGAGCTTAACTCAGTTTTCAAATACAACAAGCACTATTTCTGAAAGTTACCTTTTCTTAAATGTCACATTTCAGCAATCATTTCTTGTCCTTTTCTTTCTTATCATATTCATGTTATAATCAAACTGTATTATCTATTTAATGATAATTGCTTTCCCTGATAATATTTGAAATGCAGATATTTCTAAATCTAGGCATATATTTGCTTTAGCTTTCTAAAGAAACATCTCTTACTCTTGTACACTGCATAAAGCAATGCTGTCACTGTTTTTATTGTCAGGTCCTTGGTTTACACGCAAAATTATTTCTAAAACCCATCTCCAGGGCAACTCATTTTCAGATTTATAGCCTGTCCTTATCAACATTCTGTTTTAATGAGTGCAATTCATATCCCTCTGCACTAACAATCAAAGGCCCACCACTTTTGCATCAGTCCATCCTCCTTTTAATTAAGGCATGTCTTCTTCTTGTACATCTCAATGAAAGATGGGAATTCAGTGCTAAATAAATACTCGTTTAAGTCGATATAAGGATTAATGGTATTGTAAACAGAACAGCAATAACAAAATCTTTCTCTTAGTTATTGAATCAGAAGTTCTCTGATTGTGCAACATGAAATCATCAGCCTTCTCCACCACAAAAATAAATCAGGACCTTTGAAGATTACTGGACATTCTGCAAAATTTCAAGTAATTTTACGGAGTGAAAACTCTAAAGCAACATCCTAAGTCTCAGGAAATGTATTCACAAAATTCACAGAATTCTGTGGTTTTCATGGACTGTATTATATAGCACATAAGCACTGGAGACAGTCCAGAGTATAGTATCGTATCATCTGGTACTGTATTGTATTGTATCATATTTTATTTTCTTGGGTTTTTCTGCCTTCTGCCTTTTTTTTTCTTTTCTTTTTTTTTTTTTTTAAATATCTTTTTGTTGTGTGGTGGTGCTCAGCTGTTCTCCTTTGATTTTTTGGGTTTCAGTGCTACTACCAAAATAAAAGGTGGAAGAGCTGTGACATTAAGAAGTAATCCTCCAGCTAAAAAGGGGAGAAGTCCTATCGAGTGTATAAGTCACTTTGTGAAATCATGATCATCATCCACTGAAATATGGGGAAACTTTCATGCACTTGGTTATCTTCACATTAATGGGAAGTGAAGTCTAAACTTTGGTCTGGTCTTCAAACTGGATTGTCCTTAAATATGAGCTTGAGAGGAAAAAGATTAATTGTGTTTTACATAATTTGGCCTCATATCTCTAAACAGGTAGGCTGGAATAGTTGGCAACAGAATGGTGGGACTGAACCATCATGTGAAGATAGATACAGAGGAAAAAAAGATTGTAATAGCTCTTGGTTAACATGTGAAAAAAACTCAGAATCTATATGAAACTTACCTTTAGCAAGAAAAACAGCACGGTATCTAAATAATGAAAATCAACTCAGTGAACTACTTTCTGCAATTAAAAGCTGCCATGCAAAAAGGACAGTGTTTAGGCATGAACTTTTGCATTGAGGGATAAGCATGCATTATTTTGTTCATAGCTGTGACTGTCTTCAGAAAATTAATTTGTGAACAGAGGTTTAAAAGTCTCTGTGGCTAATATCATCAGTTGCAAAGAGATTTTATAGCATATTTCAGAAAAATATCAAGAAAGCAATTTTTTATCTGGAGCCTTGAAAATCACTTACTACTGAATATAGGGAGCTGTAGTCAAGAGATCACAAAGGGATGGCAGAAAAATGAGTTTACTTTTCTCTGAGAAATCTGACCTTTAAAATATGCATGGATTACAGAATATGGCAAAAATAGTTTTTCAGAACTGGTTTCTTATTTTTATGGTGTTACTGTAACTACTTTGTGCATAATATATAATGTATAATATTGCAGCCATATTGTGGCTGAGATCAAATTAGCTGTGTGCACAGATAAAGTCCTCAATTAATTTTTATGTATTTATTTCTGAATCTTTGTAGCAAAGAACATAATTTCACATAAGTTCTGAGAACCATGGGAGGGCCAAGCCCTGAAACACACTGCCCAAGAGACTGTGGACAAGACTTTACCTGGTAGGATCCTGGGCAGACCTATTAAGTGCTGAGTTGCTCAGTTTACAGTGCCCAGAGATCTGTCCTAAGTTTTTCTGTGGTTCTTTTCTCTGAAGTAGAGGTGGAGTAGCTGAGGAGTTCGGGTGCACATTGACAAAGTCCACATGCCTGTGTTTTCTGTCGTGCTGGAGTTCAGGGATATATTTGTGATGGCCATACCTGGTGCTCTTCAAGATCCTCAAGGAATATATAGACTCACAGAATCACTTAGGTTGGAAAAGAACCTGAAGATCACCAAGTCCGACCATTAACCCGGTACTGCCAACCCCACTACTATCAACCATGTTGGTAAGTGCCACATCTACAGGTCTTTTAAATACCTCAAGGGATGCTGACTCAACCACTTCCCAAAGCAGCCTGTTCTAGTGCTTTGACAGCCCTTTTGGTGAAGTGAATTTTCTAAATATGCACTCCAAACCTCTCTCTGTTGGAGGTTGTTTCCTCTCATCCTACCACTTGCTACCTGGGAAAAGAGACAACAACCATTTTATTATTGACCACATTTCAAGTAGTTGTACAGAGCAATAAGGTCTCCCCTCAGGCTCCTTTTCTCCAGACTAAACAGCCCCAGCTCCCTTAACTGTTCCTCATAAGACTTGTACTCTGGACCCTAAACACCACACACAACATGTCTTTCATTTGCCTCAATACAGACGTCTGGGGAGCAGATGAAGAAGTGGGTGGTAAATGTTGAAGAGGTAGTGATAAGAAAAGATAAGTTAATGAGAATATTTTTTTCAACCAGTCCTTGGCTGCAGTTTCATGTTAGAGACAATGCTAAGCAGATGCTCTACTTTAGTTTGTTCAGATGTGATTTTGCAAACATAGAGCATGCCTTGAATCTATCATTGTGCCTGTGAGATGGCATAATATCTGTAACAAGTACAACCAAAACTCCAGCAGACTGCCTTTTGTGTGGGATGGAGATGCTTCTTGAAAAAGGCAGAGGCATCTTGAGCTGTGGTAGAGTATTTACATATCAAACGTATCTGCTCTGGTGATTCCATATTGTATTCTCAGCATGCAGATTGCCATGCCATTGATTTTTTCAGCTTTTAATATTATCAGCAGTTAAACTATCAGTTAAACTATAGTAGTGCTGATAAGTGGAAGTTAGAGAACTATCATGATGACCATTGAAGGGATGCAAAGGAGAAAGACATTAGACAACTCTCAGGGATGATCTGACCAAAAGTCTTTTCTGCAAAAGTTTCTCTCATGGCTACCTGTAGCATCAAGTCCCTTGAATTGCAGTTGGGGAGCCAAAATGTAGAGCCCTGGTGACTGCAATGCTCCCTACTGCCTTGAGATGAGTCCTGAAAATGAGGCTAGTGATGAGTCTTTTAGTTCTTACTGGTCTAAATGAATGGACTTTTATTCTCAGAGATAATATAAAACTTTCATGTGCTATGCTTCAACCAGCTAATTTGTTTACTATGGCAAGCCAGGAAAATTAAATTTCAGACACTTCAGTGAAGCCACAGGAACTGGAAGGAGAAATATTTGTCATTAGCTTGATTCTGAACAGAAAAAAGAACCCCACAACCAAAAATAAAACCTCAAAGGAAATTTTAAAAAAAGAAACTAATGGCCCTAATCCATTGACTGCAAAACTTATGAGGGGAAGACTTTTCTCAGAGAGAGGACAGAGGTGTTCAGTCCATCACAAGTGACGAAGGGTCTCTTTTGATGGAAAAAGCATTTTCTTCCTTGCGGTAAGAAGCAGGCTGAGGTGATGAATAAAAAGAAATGTAAATAAAAGGAAATAATCCTTTAGAAAGATTGTAGTTTCAGAAAATTTTTAGTATCATAATGCAACTAAGCCAGGCAGTGGTTATATCTATCTATTTAAAGTGAAAACTTTAAAAAAATAACTATATGGCCTATATTTGGCCACTTTTAGATAATACAGTTTTATTCCAGAGATAGAAACCCTGACACCTTGTTTAGTCAGCGATTAACCAAGGACGTTGCACATTCAAAAAGTCAAATTTAGCCTGTATGGAAATCCAAAATTGTCCCATCATTTGCTGTCAAATACCAGATAAATATGCAGCTGCTAATATGCAGCATAAACCAAGTCCAAAGTGATGAAATGCTACAGCTTGTGCCTAAGTGACAGTTAACACTCAAACATGATTAAGACCAGGTTTGGACTGGATCAGACTTGTATTGAACAAGCATATATAATTTTATTCAGAAATCTGTTACTTAGGTATTCACTTAAGAAGCAAAAGTTGTGTCATTCTACTGGCTTTGTCTTATAAAATTAAAACCTCAAATCCAGATTTCACACGTCTATTCTCAGCAGCGGTTTATTGATGTTTGCAATATATTCTGTATGTGTAGAGGATAAATTGCACAAGATTTAGCAATCTGAACAAAATTATTCCACAGAGAGGTTTTCCACAAAGCATCAGACACTTCATTCAATAGATGACATTCAATAGATGAGATGACATTGAGTATGGAAAAAATAAACATTTCTTGCACACACTTTTTAAGGAATTTTCTATCCTCAATAGCATCTAAATAGTAACTAACAGTTCTTAACATTGCTTTCTCTACCAATACTTTCTACATTCTAGATCTGTTCACTCACATCACTCAGTGACCATTGCAAGGTTTCTCAAACTTTTTAAAAGCTAGGTCTTCTAGAAGACATCTTCAGTTTCAGCAATCTGGTCTTTATCAAACATTGTAGCCTCATGCACTGTTCTCTTGTATGCCTTTTTAGTAGTCCATTATTTGCAGTAGTGAAATATGTGAAAAAAAAGTAGTGCTGACCTTCAAATGATGGCAATCTCTCTCTTATTGCATCCATGAGTAGGCAGTGGAGTTTTAGGGTGTGCTGATGTTTGAGTTATCACTAAAATGTATTTTGTCTTCAGAACTATTGAGACTCATTGCTGCCCTCCTCCTGTTAGGTAGGAGAGAGGGAGTGAGCTCTTTCCTTTCTTAGAGATCTGTTAAGGATTCTTTTATTAGCCCTTGTATAAGCTAGCTTAGAAGATAGTGATTTGAAGAAAAATTACGCTCTGTGGTAACAATGCCAGCTAGATGGGCCAGAGCTGGCAAACTTGGTTCTTTTAATAGCATCAGGATAAAACCCCTGCTCCTCCATATCTATCACTGCTCGCCTGAAGTGGGAGGTGAGGAGGTGAGGTCCAGTGTCAGTAGTCAGCAGAAGTAAAATAAAAGACATCAAGCCTTTCATCAGTGTGCCAGGATCTGTCTCTCAAGAGGTTTCTCCATGGGTGAGCTTTGTATAAAGGCCAGACCTTTGGTCCAAGGGGAAACAACTCCTATCTCTTGGCACGACACTTAAGCTGAGTGGACAAAAAGATTTTGGTTTCACCCCTTCTCCTTAGCTGTGTTATCCTATAAACCTACCTTGGATTCAATTTAGGCCTGGTAGGATTATGGTACTGTGCCTCTGTGCTAAAGACTGTGGCAGTTTGCCATTTTAATCTATTCTGTGTGTCTAAGTAATTCTTGCCTGCTCCTCTGAGCAACTTTTCACTATATTTGAGCTGGGGAAGGAAACAACAGATGTGGAAAATGCAAGCTGAACAGAAATTTCAGCTTTTGAATAATCTGCTCCTTTCATCCCTTATTTTCCCATTGCAGCTTTGAAACTTTACTTATTCAAGTGTAGCAAAACTTATATTTATTCATTCTTTATATGAACTCCAGCAAAACATTGGAGATTCAGCTCTCGGAAGAGAAAAATCCAGGGCTAAATTTTCATGTTTTCTCTCAACATCTGAACACAAACCTCTGTCTCTTCAAGGACTGCTTTGTTTATGACATTTTTTATTGTTTTAGAAAAGTACTTGGCTTCTGAAGTAGGCTCTTGTAGTGTTTGTGGCCTCCAAACAGACAAAGGCAGCAGTGCTTTTATCCTTTTGACTACTCGATCTTTGTATTCTGAATGCATTTGTGAGATGGAACCTCCAAGAAAGGACCAGAATAGTTACGTTGCCTTCAAGCATGAATAGCCTGCACCTGGGGATGTACTCATTGGGTACTTATATTCCACTTCCCAAGCCTTGCATATTAACAGTTTTCCCTCTCTCCTTTCATGTAACTTAAAAAATACAAAGTTAAAGGTCAAAAACAATCTCAGCAACAAGCACATTGGTTTTTACTCTGAGGTCTAGGCATGACAGAAAGGAGTCTTAAAGATCTTCTGAAACTTTGCCCAGAAAGTTAGATGCAATATTTGAACAGAAAAATACAATTACAGTAAATGATTGATTGACCTTTCTGAAAATATGTTTACTCTTCTGTTTACTTCTAGGACTATTGCAGTGCCTTAACATCTTGATACCTTTATAAAAGCTCAAAACAAAGCCTAGATGGCTGTACAAATATCTAGAAGGTAGTGCTGTTGCAGAAAGTTGTAACACTCCTTTTTTCCATTTGGGGTAACAGGTAATAAGGATTAACCACATACCTGCATAAATAGTGAAACTTTTTGCCCTTGTTGCTGATGGGGCCACCATTCTTCATAAATTGCACATTTGCGAAACTCCCAAAATTCTTTTACATTTAAGATGCACTAAACCCAAGTTTTTATTACTACTTGCCTTCTTATCTGGACCCTGATACCACAGTCAGTGATGCCATCACAAGCTGGTGCTAAATAACCAAATTATGGAAGAATGACATCATTCCACTTTCAGAGCCATAGAACCTAAGGAAAGAGATCACAGAACAAATTAAAGTCATCGTCATCTTGAGATAATTCAAAGATTGTGTTTTAAGTCAGCAAGCAGTTTCTTTGCACACATTTACTCTCAGTTTGTTCTTCATACATTTTTCGTATAAATTCAAGTGCTTGAGAGAACTGATTATTGTACATAACTTTCAGTTTCTTTTAAATTACAAGCTGTTTGATCCTTTTTGTGTTAGCCGTAAAGCGGGTGATCTGCAGCAATGGAGCTTGGTGTGCATTCCTGGGTGTACTGTGCCCAAGGAAAAAGGGTGCAGAAGTCAAGAATTGCCACTCTTTCCTTGACAAGAGGTGCTAGTGGAACCCGGTGTGAATACGGGAAAGGTGCTGGTTCAGTCATCTAAATTCCTGAATTAAAATTCTCTGTCTGTGGTAATCTTCCAGAGCAAGGTGCTGAGGCAATTAATGGTCACAGACCATTCAAACCCTCTTCTTCTGCAGCAAGCTGAACAGCAATATTACCAGAAAATTTTTTTACTTCAAAGGATCCCAAGTTGGACCAAGAAGCTGAAAAAAATGATGTATACATATTTTGCATTTTGTATTCAGGCAAAATATAATGTGATTTTTTTCTGAGAGCCTTTTTGGTGAAATAATAGATTGTGCCTGAAAACCCATACTTTCAACTTGGGCTTTTTAACTTAAAGAGAGTGTACATCTGCTTTAATGGGATTGTAATGTGATGCATTAAGAAAAACAGTTTCACAGGTGATTGAGAAGTAATTAGCATATGGTTAATCCATAAGCTCAAGTAAATAGAAGTTTGCTTAGCAGCACACCCAAAAGTAAGCAAGACAACCATCAATGCTGAGTGAACTTCTCTGGCATGCCATGGTACGTGAAGAGGCAATAAATGTAGTTTGTAATGTCTTCCTTTTTTTGATATTGATGTAATTTACTTACAGAGTACTATTTTACAATACTTAGTACCAAATCTCATATCAATATGCAGCAGCAAAAGTCTGAAAAGTACATAATAAAATACAAGCAACTGTGAGATACATCATAAAGATGACACAAAATTATGTGAAGCAAATAATATTTTAGAGTAGAATTACCCAATTTGTTAGAGCTATTACTAGAAAAACTTTCTCTGCAGTGATTATTCACAACCCAGATATTTCATAGTATAAATCATATGATATAACATAACATGTTTTCCAAACCAAAGGCCTTCTTGTACTTCTGGAATGTCCCTTGGAAGATATTCCTTTAAGTGATTGATTTTAAACAAGAAAGAGATAAAACCCTGTTATTAACCACTTGAAAGAATTGCAATGGGGAATAGTCAAAGTTCTTTCAGAGTTCTTTTTTTTTTCTGTTCAGATGGGTGAAAGTTTACTAAGACTTTTCCATTACTGCAAAGAAAACCTCCACAAATTCTTCCTGTCCCACCCATCAGTAAAATTCAAACAAAAAATGAAATAAGTAATATTTATAATAGAAATAAATATTATTTATAACAGAAATAGGAAAGAATGATTTTAAGCAGAACAGAAGTTCAACAGTTTGACAATTTTATATGTGAAAGAGGCTTGAATGAGAGTCATAAAGCCTTAACTAGAATATAGTAATCTATATGAGTAGTGATATTTTAATAAACCAGCAGTTTTGAAATGACTGTCAGTCCTCACAGTCTGGCAGTATTTATGAATAGAGCTCATTCAATTCCATCTTTCTCTGGTTATGCCTCCATAAAACCGTCATAATCAGTGGAAATGTAATTTTTGGCAGTGCTGCATTAAATTGTTGAAATGATCTGTTCTATAAAGACATTCTCTGTAAGCCTTTTATATTTGTGTTTGTTTGTTCATTTAAAAGAAAGAAAACACACTTTCTGGCATAGTGTATCTAGTATTTATTTGACTATGCTATGTGACTGGGACTAAATTCATAGCATGTTACACTCCAAAGGTTTCATTCAGACTCATGCTGGTTTGTCATGGTTTTAGATCTTGCTGGATTGCTTCTGTGGTGGCTGTTTCTACCTGAAGTTACCTTTAGTTTTTTCAGCTTGTTCCACCTGTTTCAGCTTTTGCATATTAAATAGGTCCAGAAGCTAGGACAAAGAAGAAAGGAAGAAATTACACATCATGGATGAAGTGCTGTTGAGTTTATTCATAATGTAGATGCTTTTAGTTAAAAGCTAGGATTCTTCCTACAAAATTCCCCTTCTTCAACCATGGAAACAAGGCAATGCATTTAAAAGGTACAGAAAGTACTTAGGCAGCTGAAAATGTATTTACTCTGTTTATGCCTCTAATTTGGCTTTTAATTTCCTTCACAAGCAAATTTATATCTTGGATAAAGAAAATAAAATGGGGATATTAGAAAGCAACCTAAATCTGAAAAAATCAAAAAACATGACAAGCTTGTTTTCCTAAAATCCACATGCATGCATTTCTGATGTTAACATGGTTCTTTTTAGTCTGCAGGAGTTGAGTCTCATGAAATAACATGGTGCTGTGACATAGAAACATTTTCAAAGTGTTACATTCTTTTGCAGCAGTACATAAAGTGCTTTTGGTGGCATTATTTTATAAAGGTACCTTACTAGCACTTCATACTCAAGTTTCTCAGAGTATTAAAATGTTACTTTATCCAGCTTATAACAATTTATTGTTTTTCAATTTTGTTTAGCAAAGCTTATGGAAAATAACAGAAAAAAAATCTGATACAAGATGAATTGCTGAATATAAGATAACCAAATTCTTCTGCTCCAGCAGCAGCTGCCAAACTGGAGAGCTGTCTCATCCCCTCAATTAGATTGAGGCTGTATTGAGGCCTTATTATTGCTATTTAAGCATTTTAAAGGTTTCACATGGGTTGGAACTTCTGACTACAAATGAATGAAAATGTGCATGGTTCAGTGTGCCCTAACAATACTGTGGGCAGATATTACTCCTTACGTTATCAATTTATATTTGGCAATGTCCTGAAGAAGAGCTGCTGGTAATTTTTTTACATTTGCCTCATTTATATAATGCAAATTAAATCATAGGCAATGATAGTAAGTGCTGAGTCAGTAAATAAAAAACTATTACTATTTTGCTGTCTTTTTTAGTTACATTCCTACCTGAATGTGTCTTGCTCAGCAGGTAAATGAAAAACACATAGGATATTCCTTATTCTTTACACTTTTTAAATATATAAAGAAATAAGTTTATTTGCAAATGAAGTCGCTCTGCTAGCACCCTCCAAACATTCAACAGCAAATTACTGACTCAGCATCCTCTCTCTAAAAAAAAACCAAACTAACACAAATAAAAATTCATGTCAGATTCTCTGTAACACAACTTCTGGGAAAGAAACCCTCTCTATATTGCATTGAAGCTGTTATTTGATTGCACAGCATGTCAGTTCATGGTGTTCTCTTGCAGCCTCATGTATGTGTATCAAGCACTGAAAGCAAATCTCTACTGTCTTTGCCAAGACAAAGAGAAGGAGCTAGCTTAGAATGACACCTCTCATCCCTTCTAGAAGTTATACCAGAGATAAAAAGGCCTTTTAATCAATGGTGGAAGAACAAGGGGGTGTCAGATGTTTGTTGAGTAGCCTGATCTCCATCCACAGTGCTGAGCATGACTGTTTCTTCTACAGGCACTGGCAAAGCCATCCTCACTGTGTCCAGCACCTGGGACAGGCGGCAGAGGTGTGGTGAGTCTTCTCTACAGCTCTTGTCCTTAAGTGTAGGGCCCTTCAGTGAGGCCCCTCTGGCCATTGCAGGGGGCTCTTGTCCTAGCCTGCATCACTGCTCATCAGCTTGAATGTAAAGCTGCAATGGGAAACCATGTGATTTAGATCACAGCTTGCAGTCATAGTTTGGTGAAACCAACTGTTGTGAATTCAAATAGCTTAAAAACACTAAGCTGTGTGATGTTAGAAGTGTTCTGCATAAGAGGGCATGCTGTCAACTGCTTTAATGCATGTTAGGTATATGTCAAATCTTGGTATATAATTAAACAAAGCTTTGTTTAGAGCAGGAAAAAATTAGGTCAGTGTCTTGCATTGTATTCGTATCACTGCAAATTAACAGCCTCGAGTTTGTGAATGTAATGAAGCAGCCCTTTTAATTGATTACTATAATGTGCTTGATTTAATATTTGCAAACAGTATCATTTTCTATCAGACTCTAATGTGGACGTCAGTGTGCCTATTATCTTTTGCCTACAAATCTGATCCTCTTATTTCCTAGTGTCAGATTTCATGTTTTTGCATTGTGATACTCTCATGCTCAACAACGGTGAGTAATCAGAGTTCTACTCTTAGATTTCTCCTGGCCAAGCAGAAGCAGAACATGGGGAATAGTAAATGCCTTTAAATACATCCCATGTGAAAGCAAGTGGCAGCTGTTTTGTAATCTGATTGAATTTGACACTGGTGGAACCACTGGGGCTGCTGTTTGCAGTGGCTAGAGATATATTTTGTATATACTCTCTGTGCTTTTCTGCTCCCCTGGATACCTAGCTGAGATATTAAGAAGTAATCTCTGGGCAATTGCCAGATAGGCTATAGTTTGTTTCCTGGAGATCAATATCCTAGAATGGAGGTGCTGTGTTAGTGGTTCAGCACTTCTGCATGAACACAATTAATTACATAGGTAAGCCTTGTGTTTAGACACTTTCATCTTTGATCTGCCTAACAGCCTCTCTTCTAGGGATTATCCTCCATCCTTACTAATTTGACAACAGACTTTATCTGTGTCCTTTGAGATAAAGATGAGAGACAGAGCTGTCTATCAGTGCTCTGAGTTTTGTAGTGTTAAAAAAAAAAAAAAGTCTTTGCAACGTAAACTCCATTATGAAGGATACAAAGGAAGTCCCCACTGCAAGTATTCTAATAAAAGAGAAATCCCCTGATGCTACTGAGGACAGAAATTGTGATGAGTTCTGTTCTGCTCTAAATTACTAATTGAGTTTTTTCCAAAGAACACCTACTAGGAATCTTGAAGTTTTATGGCAAATGCTAAACAGCAGCTGTTTTCTCATTGTGTTTCCCATTCTACAGTCCTCACAAATATCTCTTTGGCATAATAAGCGGGAGACACTTTCAGTTAAAAGCAATGCTGATCAGAGGCAACTGTGTTAATGTAAGAGGATAGGTCACAAGCTCAGAAAAGCCATGAAAACTATGGATGAGTTTTCATAAATCTCTCTTTAAGGTTCTTTTATACATTGGTATTTTCATGGCTTGTTTTATGGCATGAGAAGCTGACATGCTGCTGTGAGCGCTCCCTGATGAATATCTGCCTATCAGTGCACGGTGAAAGAAGTAATTACAGCATTAATACTGTTTCATGTCATTAAATCACTATGTGGACCTAGGCATAATTTACATTTAAAAGTATGATTATCATTAGCAAATCATCACTGGTGATCACCTTGATAAGAAAATTACTGATAACATGATGTTCTTCTGGACAGAGTCTGGACCTTTGTGCCAGACTTTCAGGTTGACAGTGGCTGCTGTGTATACACATACACACTTCTTTGCCTATATTTTTTTCTTTCCTTTTACTTAACCAATTCACTGACTTGTGTGGAATGTAGAAATGAATATATATTTCTTACCCTAGAGCAAACATTTTATATATAATTGATACCATTTTTTTTTATTATTCTAGGATAAATGGATGATGTAATTATTTGCTATTAATACTGGCTGTTTGAAAAACGTAAAGAAAGAAAAGAACTCAAAATGATGGTGGGAGGAATACTTAAAAACAGAAGATAGGAAAGAAGAAATAGGTTATAATTTTGCAGATGTTCACTCTGAATAATTTATTTTACACTTTAAATAGGTGGCCTGATTTTCAGCTCTGTCAAGCAGATTTAGGTACATGATGTAAGTTTAGAAAGGTAATTAAAAGTTTCATTAATATTTTTGTATAGCTCAAAAGAATATTTTTTTGGTAGACAAAAGTGATGGCAGGGACAAGTACTCCTAAATATTATATTTGGATCAATGTAGGATTTTGAGTCAAATGAATCAGACGTGACATTCTGTATCAAGTTTGCTCCACAAATGTGCTATATTAAAAACCTGGGTTTAGGTTTTGAAGTGCAAGTAGAACATTTAAACCAAGAAAATCTTGATGTCATTAGTTATGCATGGGAAAACCTACACTTGCCTGAGACGGCTGGTTCCAGCAGTGACTGGCAGATGGGAGCACTAGGGAGACTGAACTGCACTGTCTTTTTGGACAGCCTGAAACCACTGTGCCCACAGGCCTGTCCTGCACTTGCTTTAGACAACAACAGGAGACTGTTCTGTGATGTTCCCTCAGTGGTCTGTCCTGTCCTTTGGCAGATGGGATCTGGCAGTTGACGTGTGGGGTGGATGGATAGCTCTGTCAGGGCACTCTGTGGTGCATCAGCTCCTGCATCACCCTGTGCCTAAAGAGTGAGGAATGCTTCAGGAAGTAAGCTGCACAGGCAGCTGGCCAGTTAGCTTTGGGACTGCTCTGTCATTGTCTGATTATATTGTATCTGATTATAATTGTATTTGATTAGAACCGCAAACCATCTCCGTTGAACCATGTCTGATTGGAGGCTCAGTGAACCCAGTGTGATAAATTGCTGCTAGGTTAAAGGTCTGGCATCTTTGACATTTATCCACCTTGGTGTAAATGACTATGAAAATCTCAAGGCAACCAGAGGTCTGGGTTCAAAGGGGACTGCCTGCATGAACAAGGCAAGCAGAGCCTGCCTCTGTGTGAACTTTTGAGCAAGGAGGCATTTTATATTGTCTTTTCCATCATCTAATTTTCTTGCCTTGGGAATTCAGTTGTGAACTGACCCCAGTCCATCATGCTATTCATAAATTACAAACAGAACTTTGAAGTTCTTCACACATTTAAAGAGAAAGTTCAAAGGAATATCCTGAAGGGATTCTGGAGAGAGATGTTTGGAAAATTAAAGGAAAATGCAGGCAAGAGATTCAATATCCAAGTGAGTCTTGTATCAAGGAGAACAATATTAACATTGATTCAGAATATCAGTCAAGTCAAAATGTGCTAATAGGCAAATCAACCTCCTTGATACATATAATATATACTCCTTTATATATCCTTTATATATATATGTATTTATTTATCCTCACAAATGTGCACTTTTGCATGTATGCAGACAAGTATATAAACAAAACCTGTTCTTTTTTGTTATGGGAACATTAATATTTGAACTTTTTCTAGCTTGTAAGTTGATAAAATTTACCAAACAGCTGATTTTCCTGTGCAGGTAATGGCTTTCATTTATGCCATCCTAACAAGGATCCCCCATCGGGTTTTGCATAAACAAGTCATCACACATTTTGTAACAATTTTTAAAGTGTAAATTATTTACACAGAGAATGCTTATTGCTTAGGTAGGTGATTCCCGTAGCTTATAAATAAGTTAATAACAGAAATAAATAATTCAGGTACATTTATTTTTAAATCTGTTACTATGAAATCCTTTAATATTCAGAGCAAAATATTTTAAAGATTGTTGGCATTTCTTGAACATATGTAGGATTAATTATTGCAGTGTGTATTTCCATAGTATGCAAACTGCTTGCATGCAAAGGACCCCCAAACTAAACAAAACCATTTTACAACAATCAAGGCCTTGTTTCAGTAATATACTTGAGCCACATTTTAGCACATTCTGACCACCCAGCCCATTAAAGGCTCAGCACACGCTTAGGAACTGTTGAATTCAGTAAGGGTTAGTATGAACTCAAGTGCTTTCCTGAACCAAAGCCTGAATTCTTGCTAGGCCTCTACAGACTCTAAAAATCCTCCCTGAAGGCAAATGTTATGCTGCAGACAGAACATACTGCAAGTGTTATTGCAGACTTTCTCATCTTTGCTGGAAGCTGCTTGCAACTGCTGTGAAACGCTCCTGCTTTCAGGGAGTTTCAAGGAGGAGGGGGTTGTGTGGAGTCACTATCAGGTTTTGCCCTTCCCAGCTTTTTCTGTATGTAAAGCCCTGTGTTCCCGTGGAGAGAGAGAAATCATCAGATGTCAGCAGATCTGACAGAGAACTTGCTGCTCTACATCTATGCAGACCAGAACAAACAAACTCTCTCTCCTTGCACAGTTCTGGGTGTGCTTAATCAATTAGAAAGAAGTTCAGGACATGTCGAGCTTCAATGATAGTTACTATCCTTTTGCTGTGTTCTTCAAGCAGAGGAATCCAAGCTGGATTTTCACTACTAAGTGGGAATTTAACTTGATTTGATGATTGAAAACTTAGCTGTTGACCTTTTGTAAGTGAATGCTAGTTTTTCAGCCTTAATCTTTCCTACCTTTTCTTAATGTCCATATTTTATGTGAGATTTTTATCTTTTTTTCTTTTGTGCTTATCTCAGCTTTTTTTATAATCTCTTTTTGTACTTACTGTCTCTTCTAAATATTCCTTCATACTCTCCTGTTTCCAACACTGTAAAAAATAGCAAAATTTAACATAGAATATAAATACATCAAGTGTATTTAAAAGCTAATAAAAAGCAACATCTTCCCACCCATCAAAAACAATCACACCACCTTCTCCAGAGAAACCCCAAACCCAACAACCCAAATCCACTTTCCTGTGTTGCACCCCTCTCCAACCTATTTTTTTCCTCCAGTGATTTATTTTCCAACCCCACTATATTTAACACAGTATTTGGCTGAATTTGATTCTTATTCTGAAACAGAATAAGAAGAAAATACAGATTTATCTTTCTTTAAAATCAGAGTGACTGGACTCATTTTTCTCAAAACCCAATGTTGGAAACAGAAAATCAAAGAAATGCAGTAACAGCTGGTTTGTATCCATCTCCTCAGACTTACAAACAGTCAAAATAAGCAAATTATCTATCCACTGATGCCTTGGCACATGCTGGCACCCAGGTAATTAGGAAGTTATTTTCCAAGAGAAGGTCACTGTGTTTTATATAGCCTGAATATGCCAGATGTTGGAACTGCCAGTGGTTTAGCTAAAGACATGAGCCAGTGATCTGGTGGCTAAGAGGATTCATCATTATTATGAATTCGACAGTAAATCTGATGAGATGTTAGGACAATTAGGGTGATGATCTGCTGCTTCAGAAATGTGTAGAGGAATCATTATAGAGAAGAGAAATGGATGAAATCATCAAAGTGAATGTAAACTTGAACTGGATTTGTAAATCATAGAGGAATTTCACATGCAGAACTGTCTATTACATAATACATCACTCACAAATGTTTAGTACTTTTTGATTATGAGTACATGAACCCAACTATTTTTACACATTGTTTAGTTTTGTTATTTATTAATTATTTATTTTACTTGACTTTTTAGCTGAAATTGCTTAACATGCATCAGAAAAAAACACCATGAAGGTTTGAAAGCACAGTGAGTTTTCATGGTAGTTTCCTAACTGACTGTCTTTTCTTTTACAGACTGTATTATAAAAAAGAATGAAAGACACACAGATAAAAGTTAGTAAAAATACATGTAATATACTTAGTAAATAAATAAATAAAATGTCTCAAATTTAGATTGGAATCTTCCATATATATAATTTCATTGCAGAATGTTTAAAACATGCTAAGGTTAATTCTGATCTTGTTTCAGTATTAGTAAAATAGTTTAGATTTGATTTCCATCTAAAGAATAATTCACTTGTAAAATGAATGCAAAATATAACAGCATCTCCAAAAAAATGAAGAAGAGAAAGTGTAATAAAAATAGAAGAATAAATTTACTTCTTAATAACAGAGTGAAGCAAAACAAGGAGTATTTAGCAATAGGTCATGTGATTTGATATACTCTTGGAAAAGTCCATTTGTTAGCTGAATTGCTCATGGACATTCCTTTTGAGTGTATTAGCTAAATTTTAAGATTCTGTTTGAATAAAGTGAGGGACTCTAGGGGCTATACTGATCTGAATAGTTCAAGGAACAGTGATGATCTATGCATGGTTTATGTGTGGTGCTAATTTATTTACTGGCTTGTTTTTACCTTAGCTGATGCTTAGCTTAGCCTACTCAGCTTGTGGAAGGTAAGTTCTGCAATATGTGAGTAATATTAATTTACAGTTAAAAATTTCACCCACGGGGTGTCAGCTCTTGAGTTGTTGTTGTGGTCTTCTTTCTGGTACAAGAAACAATATGTGTCTCTGAAATTATCTGTTAAAAAGTGCCTCTCTTTTATTAGAGAAGTTTGGTAAGAGAGTTTCCTACTCAAGGGACAAATGAAATAAAGTGTCCTGTATCCATGGTGCAGAACAATAGCCCTTCTGTAATTAGCTTGGATATTTCAAGAAGTATCTTCTGATTGTCATGTTTAAAGCACAGACAGTTTTTTCTTTGATTTGTAGAGTAAAAAAGTACTTTCCTAGCCTATGACACTGAACACTACATTAAAGTACAGGAGATAACCATTAGGAATTGCTTAAGAAATACAATGTAACCTATGCATTTGAAAGCTTATGTCAAAGACATCTCTCCCTTGGTCCAGACACAATTTATCTGTCTTTCAAATATTACATAGAGTATTGCCATTGACTAATTGACATGGGGTTGGTAACATTATCTAAACCTTAGGCTTTTTGAATGGTGTTTATGATTTTGTTCATCACACCTGCCTAGTTTTCACCTCCTAATACATGACGGTACATCTGTTGGTTAATGGTTCATTTCAAAAATGAAAACCTTTAGAGATACTATGAAGAAAGTTAAGAAACTTTACTTCATTTTCTATAGTCTTTCTCAGATAAGCTATGAAAGGAAATATTTTCTTCCAGTATTAGTTTCGCACTGATGATGACTTTATCTAGTTTACTACTTTGCAAAGAAACACACATTTCTTCTTGATTATGATGACAAATTTCTGTAGATCCATCTTCTTTTTGTTCATTATAGCAAATGCAAACTTCAGTGTCTGACTCAGAACAGTTGTGGCCATGATAACGCTTGTTCTGTAACAGCTCTTTAGAAAGTAATTGAATATATGATGGAGAACTGTTAGATTTTTTTGGAAGTCCTTGATAAAGGGGAGACATTATATTTGAAACTCTCTGTATAAAAGTTCTGCTTCATACTTGTGCTTTTACATGCCTTTCAGAAAAGCATTCAGTGAGTCAGTCAAAACTAGAAATATGCAGCAGATGCATCCATTATTGGTGAAAGTGGAGATGAGTATTAGCAGAGTTATAACAAAACTCTGAATATTTTTTTTCTTTAACCGTGCTTGCTCGTAAGATTTGGATGAAGAAGGATATCTGGGAGATCACCCAACATGAACAGCAAGTCACAGGTTTGGTTAGGGTGATGAGAGGGACAAAGCTACTGGCACAAGAATATGAATAAAAAAGACTCCATCATGCGGGTCATACAGGAACACATGCTGCCCACATCACTGGGCAGTAGCATGAAAAGGATTATCTGAGCTGGGGAGATCCTCTAGGATAGGAGCCAGAAAAGCCCAGCTTCTCCTCCTCAGGCAGGAAAGCAGGGCAGCCTGAGCAGAGACCTGTCAGACTCTGTGTTTCTCCTCCCCTGGACTCTTTTCCTTCTTTGGACAGTGAGCTCGCTGCATTCAGGGCAGTGTTTGATACAGAGGTGTCTGTCATTGCTTGCAGTGACATGGGACTGAGCGTGTACGCCTTTCTTCTTAGATTGTGCTGGAGTTTTGCTAAGGAGACCTTTGCAATGGAGTCAGGGATAAAATGAGAAGGTGTAACGCATGCTAGGTTTATAACAAAGAAATGTGCAATTTACTGATATAATGGGGAATGATTAGGTTGGAAGGGTTAAATTCCACTGCTCTTTGGAAGGAGAGTAGCAAGGTGTGTTGTCACTGTCAACATAATGACAAGGCCAGCTAGGGAGGGAAGCCAGGGAAGGAAGGATGCCAGGATAATTTGTAAACCTGATCTAAAGACCTGGTCTAAATCCTCTAATAATGATTTTTAGGGATTTATAGGATCAGCATTTAATACCTATGTTCATTTGAAGAACTTCTACATTATTTCCTTCTTTTTCTGAAAGGTTAGCTTTATTAATGCATTTATTAGTATTTTAAGTTGATCCAACTTTTCTGGTCTCACAGTTTATTTAGTACATTGAGAGTATTACTTTTGATATTTTATTTTACTTATATGCAAGGCAGCATGGACCTCAGGATGCTGTTATCATTTTGTGATGTTTCAAAATACTGTGCTTGGATTTTAGTCTATATATATGTGATCAATTAGTTCCCTTTGACAGTGCTGTTATTACATACATATTCCACAATTCATGTGTACTAAATTTGTTATTGATCTTTAGAGTAGATTAAACAGTATGCATTTATTTACATGTATATACATGCATGAGGAGGTAGTTCATTTACTTGCTATCGATTTGTTTCCTTTTGATTCTGGCAGGCTGTTCAGCATTACATTTTGTAATTTATGCAATAATGTTCTGATGGAAGTTGTAAAAGCAGAACATTAGTAAGTTTATTTTTGCTGTCTTAGTAAATCCGTTCAGAAGGTAGATTATATAAATGGTAGTCTCTGCACCTGTCTTTTTAGAGAGGATTATAAAATAAAATGTTTTTCTGAAGAGAAAAGCATAAAAGTGCTGAGCTTACCTCAGCATTCTTGACATCAACATAAAGCCTGAGTGATAGATCAGGATTCAAAGTGCGGAGGTATCAATCTGCTAAATTTAATCAGTGAGGAGTCCCAATGGTGCTATTTAAATTTTTAAAAATGCAAGTTTGCTGTTATATGGATGTGTATGACTCTTGTCTACCTGGAATATCCAGCCAAACCAAGAAAAATTCTCTCAAGTTGAAAGCCAAACTCCTCAAATTAGCCATTTGCATATGCTAACCTCTGAGTGGTTTGAGTCATAGAGGCTACTAAACTATGAAAAGAACCAAAATTTAGTATGTGTTTATGCTGCCTCATAGCCTGTATGTATGCCTGTATTTAGTGTTGGACATGCATTTAGATTTTTTTTTCACTCATGAGCAAAGTTCTGCATGAGTGAAATAGAACCTCTCTGCCCTATTCCTCCTGATAGCCTGTCTGATGGCAGGAGGGATAAACCTGTGCTGTGCGCAAGAGTTGTGTTTACAGCTTGCCATTTTATATTACAGGGCCACATAAAAGCAGACAGAGGGGTAAATTTTGAATAATTTTCTTGTATCAGTTGCTCTTTTAAAATTCTTTTTTCTGTTATTATTTTTACTCATATATTCCATTGAAGATGAGTTTTGAATGAAACTCAAAAGTTTGTAAGATCTCTTGCATAGTTTTGAGAGGGTATTGACAGAATCAGACAGTCTGATTCATAACACATAAGAAACAGATTAGTTTTCACAGAGAGTTAGAAATAATGTACAAAATAAACCACCATCTACAACTATCAAAATGCAATAGATTAGTCATAAAGTAAGAGTCTGTATGTTAAGAAATTCCTTTAGGACATGGGTGATTGTGCCATGATTTATACTGCAGCATGTGTAATGGCCATGATCCCCCTTGCAGTAATTGTCTACATTCAAGTTGCAAGGTCTATTTTGTGCTTACCTGAATGTCTCCTGCCAGCAAAATTCGCATTTTCTTAAATGCAGTGGTACTCTTCTGCTCTTCCCAATATAGGTTTCCAAGCATTAAAAATAGGGAATGCAGTTTCTCTTACTTTTATGTTAATTTTACAACAATATTTCAATTAGGAATGGAAGCATCTCTCTGAAATTCTGGATTTAGACTCTGAAAATAGCACTTTTGCTTCTGAAATCATTATTCCAATGTCCAATCTTTGTTTTTACTTAAATTAATAAATTCAAACCAGAATGTAAATCAAAGTGAATAGTTAGAAATCCAGGTAAATATATACATTTCTGTGTTAGTATAAGAGGATATATGCTCAAGGAATGTGATATAAATTTGGTAGATGAAAAATGTATGTAATCATGTGACATTTAGGTGTGATTATTTAATTTTAAAGCATTTACAGTGCAATTTGCAACAATTACATTAAATTAAATCACATTTGAAATTAATTTTTTAATTATAAAGTATTGTGAAGAAAAGCACATGAAACTGTCATTTTCATTTTCATTCTTGTTACAAAAAGGAAAAAAAAGACTCTATAGAAAGTGACATGTTATAATGAATTCTTTATGTATTCAGAATAATAATTTTGCTGCCTTTTGATAAAGAAGTAGTATATAATTTAATAGCTATTCTTCTCTAACTGAGAGCTACCTGAGGGCAGTGCTTGGCAGATCTGTTGATCTGCTTGTCAGTCATGCATAGGGATCCAGATTTGCCCTCCCCTGCAGGCAGAACATCAGTATTGGTGAGAGACGCAATTCCTCTCCCTACTGCTAATAGTTTTGGGAATTCGACCTGGATGCAAAGGCTGAAAGATGCATCCCTTCAAAACCCCAGAGTCCTAGGAGCTAAGGACAAAACCGTGAGCAAGACACTGGCAGTGCAAAACAGCATTCCTGTGAAGCAGGCTGAAGGGATGCTTGAAGCACAGCTACTTCCTCACTTACTCTCTCAGTACTCAGATGGTCTTCCGTGCTCTCTCTGCCCTTGCTGTGTGCTCTTAGTGCGTTGCTTCCAGGTGGATCCTCTCGTGTGCCCTGTCAGCTTGCTCTTTGCCACCCAGGGCCCTGCTCCTGCAAGGCAACTCTGCCTTAACGATGGAGACAGTGGGGCCTGTCCCTTAAGCAAGGCAGAACTGCCGCTCACCTCCCAGGAAACAAATTCTGCGTACCTTTAATACATAGATTCTGTCTGTTTATATACCTTCGTTGGTGCCTCGAGAATAGAATAGAAATAGAAAACTATTCTTCCTTGGGAAGTTCAAATTTCAGCTTTGGCCCTCCATAGGCCCGGGGCAGAGGACCGTGTGAATTGTCACAGCTTTTGTGAATATGCCTGTACTACACAGGGCTATAGAAAAGCGTGGGACAATCAGTACCCTGGAGTGCCAGACTGGTCCCAGACAGTGTTGGGCTGACCCTCCCTTCCCACCTGTGTCAGCCTCTGCTGTTGGATGCATTTGAACACAGGTCAGTGCCATGGCAGAGGCCCCGGCCGGCAGCGCGTCAGCCGTGTCCCAATCCCTAGGTGAATTTCCATGCGGGAGAACTGACAGCTGAATATATTACATCTTACAGCTCCCGTGCTTCAGGCATGCCCTCGATCCCTGCCGACCTCAGCCCGAGCTTTAGGGAGCCTGAGAAAACAAAAGCAGACCCTCAGGGCAAACACGAAGCGCTCAATAGCAGGTGTTTGCTCGGAACGGCGGCATCAGTGACATTTACCCTCTTCAGCAAGTTCTTCTCTAAGCTTAGATGCTTTATTCATTTGTCTTCTGACAATTACCCCTCTGTAATGAAGGTTTCACCTCAGTTTACTTGAAAAATAAACCCAAATAACATATTCATTCCTACTAATGAGTAATGACTTGTAATAGGCTTCTCTATTCATGCTTAATGACTTAACTGCAGCACATTTGCTAAGCTGTACCTGGGGTTTTGTTGTTGTTTTCGGGTTTTTTTTTCCTCCTTTCTTCCTGCCTCCTTTCACTGTGAGAAGGTTGAGGCTAACAAGCAAATCATTACCAGTGCTCAGGCATGTGCCACGATTCAGAATGACGCATCTTAAAAGCTCATAGGTGAGCAAAGTAGCTTGTGCTTCCAGGATGAAAAAGGAAAGGCTGACTGACACGCCTGACGCACCCTGCAAACAGCCCATGACTGCTGCTGTGGGAAGCAGAAAACTT
The DNA here is from genome assembly GCA_013397195.1 of Hylia prasina. NCBI lineage: Eukaryota > Metazoa > Chordata > Aves > Passeriformes > Sylviidae > Hylia > Hylia prasina. The sequence goes on from VYXD01010641.1 coordinate 967,745, forward strand.
ACTTTCTCTACATCCTGACCATGGTAAGTGGAAGAACCCACGTAATTCTTTCTTCCTCTTTTCCTGCAGCCCTCTCTCTGTCTTTCCATTTAAGATGACAAGCACCTCCCCTGCTAATTTTCTTTCTCCTTTATGATCTGGACCAAAAGGAGGACAGATAAAGATCCCATGACCACTTTTGACCATATCCCTACATCAAGTGTGATGATGGAATCGCTTTGCTGATGAGGAAGGCTAACTTCAGGCTTTTTTTCTTGGATACAACTAAGTGACCCACTAATTCAGAATGTGTATATTTGTATGATTTAAGTGATTTACCTTTGATTGATAATATCGTCTCTTTGTTTTTCTTCTATGCCATACTCAATAACTACAGGGTTTTTTTCTTTTACTTCTAAAATTATTTATATAATGAGATATGGAATATGGCCAAATTTCTGTAAATTATACATGGCCTGGAGTCTCTGTTTAGTCAAAATTCCTCTGAAATATATTGTGAATTCAGACAAACAGGAATGTGGGGAGAAATTCTGGCAATTTTGAATTAATAGAAGACGCATTTTTGCTAGAAGGCCAGCAACATTTAATCACAGAATGCAAACTAAGAATAGGAAAAGGACATGCAGCTAACCAGATTGCTTTAATTTTATATATATTGAGGTGTATTTTCTTTACATGTCTTAGAGGATGAGGTCAAGTGATAAACATGGCTAAATTGTTGCCACACTCATAAACAGTTTCATTTAAAACTGTACATATGTGGCTTGTTAAAACTTTTAAGTTTGTCATTGGTCCTTCACCTTTATATTGAGCACTCACAAATGATGCTTTGAAAGACCAGGTTAAGTAAAGATTGTAGTGAACTCTAGATTTATAATTCATAAGGTATACTTTGTGTCCATCCTTCTGCTGAACATAAATTTCCTGGTGGTGATGACTTCTAAGCAGGGGCTGTGAGGGCAATGGGCAATTTCTCTGAATCCATCTCCAATTACTTCCATGAAGGCTTGGTGACTATGCAGCATGAGAAGGCGGCTCCTTCACTGCAGGGACATAGATACAAGTGTAATCATAATTGACAAAAGCTGCTTTCTTTGGAAGTTGAGAGTTGTCTGATTAAAATGAAACTCTGTTGTAAAGCAGAGGTCATAATCTCTCTGGCCACCCTCTGAAAGGGAAGGCGTGACCTAGAGATCATTTGCTACTCATATAGCTAAAAAATTTTAAACACAATTACTGACCTTTTTACGTTCTGAAGATTTAGCAGATTAATGATCCTTGGTGGTGATTATGGTAAAGTCTTTGGCTTATAATAATTCCTTAATGTTGTGGGGCTCTGTCTTGTTAACTGATGAGAATTCAAAACCAAATTAATGATTTCCAAGTAAAAAAAACCTCATGTGTCCACTAGTGCTAAATGGTTGCAGCTTATTGATGTTGATGAGTATGTTTTATCACTTAAAGGACTGTCCTGGGAAGCATAATCATTTTTCAGTAGTGGTTAAATAATTTGCAGACCCAGAATTTTCCATGCTGGATCAGCTATTCAGAATATTCTTGCTTATCCCATATACTACTGCATATCTTTGATTTGGTTGAGACATGCACAATGAAAATTTCAAAAGGCAAATAGACTCTCTTAGCAGGCAAAACACAGTACAGCTCCGTCAAGCTGACTGCTCAAGCTGGCTGTTCCTCACAACACGTTCAGTCATGGAATCTGTCAGTACTCAGACACAGTCTCTCACTAAAAGACTCTCATACCTTGCCATCTGTCATTCTCTGCCTGTTCCTGTGGTAAAAATGTCTCCCCCAGTTTTGTCAGATTTGACAATCATTTCCACTGAGATTGGTGATGGAGCAAGCTTCAGAAATGTGTTCCTTTTCCCACTTCTTCCCTTGGATTGATCCCATCTCACTTTAGGACCCACATATGTAGTCCTAAGTGACTTTGGTGGGTCTTCTAAAGGATGAAGACTGATACAAAGGTTGTGCCTGAACGTTGTCAGTAGGTAACAGTGTAGAAAGGCTTTGCTTTAAGTTTTATACATTCTTTCAAAGTTTCAGTAGAGTTTCTCACCTTCAGTAGAAAACCATACATATTAATTGGACCCTGTATAGATTTTCAGAAATACGTAGCAATGATGATGGAGATGGAGGCAGTGAGAGGGCAAGAAATAAAGAACTGTCTGCAAATATAATAAATAGCAGGGGCGTACTGTGGACAAAATTCACTTTCATGAGGAACAAAGAAATGATAACACTGTCATAGACATATTTCACATTTAGTTATTATGCATAAATACTAATCTGACAGCTCATACTTCTCTTTTCCCAATCAAATATTAATTTACAAATATTAATCCTGTATTTGTTCCAGTAGAATAGCAAAAGGAGATATGTTACCACAAATTAGCAACTTCAGTGACTTCCGAAATATTCTTAACATGTTCCTTTGTCACTGTGATGCTAATTTTATGTTCAGTCTTCATCTCATTTCCCAGATCATCAGTGTCTGCATTTGAGAGCTAAAATAGCTAAGTCTCTCAGCAAGCATCAGTGACATATGGATGATCTCCAGTTCCCTGTGCACCAGCTGCAACACATCTTCAGTGAACACCATGGACAGAAGAGACTTAGATGTGCCAAAGATTATGCAGTGCATCTGTGCATAATCGGCATGCTCAATCCATCCCACTAGTAATATCTACTGATATCTCCATCATTCCCATCAGGCAGACCTTTCAGGTGCCTTGGCCTTTTTTCTCCATGAGAATTCTTCATTGTAAAAATGTCTAGAATTAATAGCCAAATTCAAGGGGTGTGTGTTTAGATATAAATTCAGTAACTGTGAATAGCTAAGTAAAGAGCATCCTCACACAACAAAGGACTGTTTAGCTGCCATGGTCCTTGTAGAATATCCAGCTAAAACCATTATAGTGCATTTGAAGGCCTGATAAAGCAGGGAAGCACGCTTTGTACCTGTGGTAGTTATAGCATATACATAGTACAGTAGGTACACTGCACATATCCAGACTGTCACACATGCATGACTTTAAATGCACTGTAATAATATATCCTAGCTGAGGAAATGGCTTGATGTGGTATCAAAAATAAATTTCTGGTGATTTGAAAGTATGGGCCCAAGCCTTGATGACTGAAGGCACTGTTAACGATCTGAGAAATATCTGCAAATCTAAAGTGAATATGTGAAGCCTGCAAGCTTTCCACAATAGTTTTTGGGATATATGTTTCCAGACATCTTGCTAAATACACTTAGAGACTCTGCCTGTGTGCCTGTACTTTTTATGCAGGTGGGATGGTCAATATTGTGTGTAACCTTACTGTACAGTTGCTTTTAGCAAATGCTCATCAAAGAAGCCATCATGGAATCCATTTTCTAAGATTAAGCCTTCATCAGAAAATTATTTTATATAAAGTTACTTTATTTCTTGTGACTCTGCAGTTCTCCCAACTGAGAGAAGTGCATTGGGTGTTCAGGGGCAGGAAAGGACTTCATGGTTTCAGAGAAAAACAATAGCCATTAGAAATAATAATTATTTTCCACCTAGGAAAAATGTTATAGGTTTTCTCATGTGCATCTAGGAATTTAAATGTAACTTCAGAAGAATCACCTCTATTCTGTTGGCTCCCTGTCTGGCATAGGAGCACAGCAAGCATTCTGTGAACTATCACTTCCAAGTGTGGATGTTCTAGAAAACTGAGAGAATGCTATGATGTGTGTCTTTCATGTGTTAAGTCAGCAGATGTTTAGATCTTCTCATTAAAGGCTTTGTACTTGTTTTCCTTTATGACAAACCCCAGAATTTTCTATTGGGATTTGCTATCGTAAATGTAACAGAAAGAAAATGGTAGCTAGTAGACCTGGCATTCAGCACTTGCATTTTGGTGTAACCTTGTAAAAACTCTATGAAATCTTTCTGGTTTACACTAAGTGATGATTTTATGGTGATAGTCACTGCAATATGTAGTTACATGTTTATGTCATTTTACAGTCTTGTCAAGAATGCATTTCTACTAGCATCACAAATTGTTCAGAGAAACCTGTCAGGCTCTTCGTGCATTTAAAAGAATATTTAGAAATATTTGTATTCATCACTTTGTATTGCTCCACAATGCTCCACTTACTTGTGTGATTAAATTTTTTTAAAACTTTGTGCTGTCACAGAGTCAAGTGCTTAATATACTTTTTTGACTGAAAAAGCTCTTTGCTCCTATTAGAAGGAAAAGAGAATAAATACGAGACAGCAGATAAATATATCACCATAACCTGAATATATTTAACAGAGAAAATTGGAGGGTGAGTGTTTTTTTACAGCAGAGACAGTACTATTTTATCAATACCATTTGTGATGCTATATAGAATGCTGTTCTTCTGTGGAAATCCTGTTATTAATGCTTATTTTTGTCTGTGTCACATTGCTGTTACTGTAAGGTGACCTCTTTGCAGTCTGGAACAATAGTCCAGTCTTGTCCCATGAGAGTGACTCCTTAAGCAGAGAAAAGAGAGACCTTCTCCTTCTAACAGACTCTGGTATCCACAGGCAATTATTCTAGAAAACCTCTGTGATGGGAGACCATACAGTGTTGAGAAAAAATGTGTAGCTGGACCACCTAATTTCAGACATTATGGACTGATGACAACTTTCTGGAAGTTGTAGGTACCCCGTCTCATATCAGTAAAGCTGCTAATGTAAATTCAGAAATGTATGGGACAAAAATGATGTGCAATAATATTTCTCTGTGCTTTTCGATGGCTATATCATTTGCTGGGCATGACTTGTGTTTTGTTACTTCTGGAAAAAATCTTTTATTAAATTAGTACTTCATCTGCTTACCAGTTTACCTCAACAGCTGACTTCATCACACGTCCTGCTAGAGCTCATTATGAGTCTTTAGTAAGTTTGTAAGTCAGAGTCTACTGAGGGTTCTGTTTGGCTAACTCAATTTCCCTTTGAGAAATTAAATTTTGTTCACTGTTTTTACTGCGGAAACCACTGAAAATCAAAGCTCTTTTTCTCACTTATTTCAGAGCCCTATCTTTGAGTTATCCAAATTACTGACTATATAATCTTTGTAGTTTTCCACTACTGCAGACTACTAAGAATAATTTTATAGTTTAGAAGGGTATTTATTGGGTTCTTCTTTTTCTTCATGGTGTAATTCTTTTTATGTCCTGGAAATGCATCTAAAGAAGTGGTATGAGGTATTTTAGTGATGTAAGTGACAGTTTTGGCTTTATGTCTCATTATCTGGAAGACAGCATCTCCACCAGCACAGGCATATCTCATCCTGCCAAGGCCCAGTGTGGAACATAATGTGTGAAAGAGACTCCAGATGAGGGGAATGGATCTCTTTCTTGCTTAAAATGCTATGAATTTATTCCTTTAGGGTGAATGACTGTATTTTATAACTCCAGTTTTAGAGATGATAAATAATTTTAGGCCACTGAAGTGACAGGACAGTACATCTATGTGAAAAGTGAATCATCTGGGGAATAAAAATGAGCAAGATCACTCTGAATTAAGTGCATGAGCCCACAGCCTGAGTTATTGGTTTGATATTCAGATGTTAAAGTGGAAGGGTTTGCTTTGAGCTATTCCAATGTCCAGAGCTGCTAGAAAATGTGATCTCACAGGTTGAAGCTGCTTAGATCTGGCCCTGAAGCAGAGATGATAAAAACTCTGGTATCCTGTTTTCACTTTCTGGGCTGTCAGCAGTGTCTTCTAGAACCAGAGACATGGAAGTTGAAGGATCTAAGTGACATGAGCATCCTGGTGACAAGGACATGAGGACCTCTGCAGTCCACCCACACAGAGATCCCTCTGGCTGTGGGATTGCTGGCTCCAGCTTGAATGGGCAAGGAAGGCCTGCACATACCTGGCAATTGTGTCAGTGTCTGAAAGCTGCCCAGTAAAATTGATATTCTGTTGTTAGGACTACTGTTGATAGGTAGACAGACAGACAGATATTTGATTGAACAGAGGGTATTTGATTGAATAGACACTAGAAGTTCACAGAGGTGGCTGTTTTGTTTTGGTGAAGGATAGGGCTTTAAAATATATAGATTAATTACAATTGATTCAAATTTGTAGTAAAGTTTTAATTTAAACGTTTCAATTTGAACTGCTTTTTGGAGTGTCACTATTTACAATGACCCAAGTAATAGTTCAAGAAGGTCCTGCTATGTCTTACAAAGTCTGGGGAGGTCACAAAGGGAGAGGAACTTCAGTTTATTGATTTTGGGTCCTAATCATTCAGTAATTATTATCTGTAGTTAACAGATCTACAGGACTCATGCTGATTAATTTCCTTATCTGAAAGATGTGCTTTTCATACTGTAAATTATGTCTAATACTCCCTGAAGGGCTCTACAATTTATAGATTTTGTAAGAGAATGTGGAAGATGAATGCATTATTTTCTTGCCTTTTTGTGGTGCTGTGATTCTGTTATTCATGAAATGCTCCATTTTAATACACTTGATGCTTTTACTAGAATTTTAACATTTCAATGTAAAAGAAAAAAAAACTTGAGTCTTTTATCATTCATATTGAAAAAGTGCTTAAGCTTTAATCCACACAGAGTCAGTAACTGCTATTTGATCTTAAAGGATGGCACTCATAAACTATAGAAAGGCAAGGGCTAAGACATTCTTTATGGTGTAAATGTTATAGTGCATCTCATATTTATTGAAGGGACCATAATTATGCAGAGCCATTACAGTGGATATTCATGGCATTGTATCAAGCAGTATCTCTGAATTTATCAACTCCATGAGACTGAATGAAGTACCAGTATCTTTTCATTGCATTCCACTTTTCCTCCTATTGAAATCAACTTTCTGTGAAAGACTGTGTTGTTGCATATATATACACAGATGCAGCAAAGGAATTAAGGAAGCCCATAAGCATGGAGACTGTATAAGGGCTGGTTGAGTTATTGTTAAAGTGAACCTGTTGCTTTTTTAGTATTTATTTTGTAGCATTTTCTGTACCATTTTCTGTTCATAAGTTTGACTCGTATCTGAGCAATGTTCTAGTGCTGTGGGCACTTTCTAGCTCCTTTATAGGAAAGTACAGATTAATGATCATTGCTTATTCAAAATGCTTTTCCAGTGGTGCTTTTCCTACTGATTATTAGCATGAAGGGGTTACAAAGATGACCACACAGTGCAAGTACAGATTCCTCATAGGTTTAGGAATACCAGGTTTTGTGATGCTGTTTATTATTCAGAAAAACTGAATTAATAACTATAAATTACATTGTGATAATGACATAGATATTGGAGAAGAACTTTTTACAACCCATGCAGTGATAGGACAAGGGGTAATTTCTGGAAAACTGAAAGAGGGTAGATATTTAGATCAGATATAAGAAATAAATTTTTTACTATGAAGGTAATGGGTCATTGAAACAGGTTGCCCAGAGAAGTTATGGCTCCCCCATCCTTGGAAGTGTTTAAGGCCAGGTTGGATGGGGCTTTGATCAACCTGGTCTACCAGAAGAGATCCCAACCCATGGCACTAGGGCAGGAACTAGAGGATTTTTAAGATCCCTCCCAACCAAAACCATTCTATGATTCCATGACATTTTTCTGGAAGCCTTATTCTCCTGTAGGGTCCTGAGAAACTGTGTCAAAGGAAGGCAAATGAAGAAGCCAGTACATGCTTTATAAGGCACTTCCTTTACTGAAACAGCTGTTCAATACCCTAAACTCTCCAGAAACCTGATCCAGCAAGGAAATGTCACAAGTAAGAGGTCTGCCTCCTCAACCTGACCTTGCACCAGCAACTTTGCTCAAGTGTTTAATCTCAAGGAAAACCAAGACTACATTCTAAAAGTCAGTTTATCAAACCACACGTCTTATCTAATAGCCTGATTCTATAGGAACTCCTTCTGATATACATTTTCTGCATACAAGAAAAATAACATGAATTAAACTGAAATATATAACAAAGATATTAGATATAAATTCATCTTTACACAGCACAGAACTCTGTCTGTAAGCATCGAGATTTTCATATTTCAAAACAAAAAATGGTTAATAACTAAGAGAAAATTGAGAAAACTTCTCTTGCTGATCAAGTATTCTATAATTGTCTGGTATATGGGGAAGGAAGGAAGGAAGGAAGGAAGGAAGGAAGGAAGGAAGGAAGGAAGATACAGACCTTAAACCTTTACTCTCCCCACTTCTGAGGGGAAAAAAGCATCCAAAGAATTTAAAAGAATGATAAATTTACTCTTCAAAATGCACTGTAAAACTTTGTAATTTGAAATTTAAAAGATTCCAAACAAGTATACTGTAAAATTACATTAATCCACTGAATTTATTCGTAATTATTGACATTACATTTGGGAAGAGAGGGTGACTCAGAAATCACCACCTCACTGCTCCTATCCATTCTTTGACAAATGTCCAGCTGATTAGAATCAATCAAGTTCTCATAGCTCAAAAGATAAGGCACACAAGACCAGGAAAACTGACTATTTACTCAGTACCATGTAGAGTCAGACTTATTTTATGCAAGGATTGAGATGAAATACTTGTGAATATTCATCTAGAAATGGCTGTTCTCCAAAGAGGCATCATATGAGAACCAGGCTTTTCTCTCATCTCAGAGCATTGGTTAGTGTTGGAAAAGCTAATCCAACTATTGAATGTTAAAGTGGAAAAAAAAAAGACCTTATTATATCACTGTGTATCTAAAGTATCAGGTTTTCTATTACCTGTTTGATCATACTGCTCAATCTTTCTGTTGTTATATATATTATAAATGTAAAGAGAGTGAACTCCTTTGTTTTAGCTGCAGGTGGTGGTTTGCTCCCACAGGCCTGCTGTCAAAAGCCTGGTGGGAATTGCAGGCTGGATGTATTACGACCATCCGCTTGCCTCAGAGGCGTTGTCGATGGCACAGCGAGGAACAAAGGATTTCTCTCCTGAGCCCCAGCCCAGGAGCGGCTGGAAAGCGCCAGCAGCGCCCGGTCCGGGCTCGGTCCCTGTGCTCGGCACTGCGGCTGTGTCCGTCCCCGAACACGGGGGCGCAGCGCCCTGGGCACAGCACGGAGCCCACTGCCGAATTTGCCGCAGCCGAAGCTGCCAGGACAAGGGAAGGAGCGTGGCTCCCGGCAGCGCAGGGCTGCGGTGAGGGCCGCGTAATGAAGCGTGACAGGTACGGGAGGGAGGAAATCACAGCGCTCGGCAGGCAGGCCATTTAAAATGGTAATACAGGCAGCCGTCATCTCATCCCAGCGCTGACACTCCTTAGCATCTGCCTGTGCCACTCATTCTGCGCACATTGTCAGGTGGATCTCAAAACAAGCACAGCAGGCAAATAAATACGCGAATCTGAGCAAATATTGTCTCTCCTGCAGGATCTGTAGACAAGAATGACTGACAGGAACTCACTGCTAGTGATGATCTTGGTTATTTCTGCCTATACCCTGTAGGTTATTTCTTGTCATGCCCTTCATTTCAGATTACTTATACAGTCTCTGGTAAACTCCCCCAGTCATGTTGGTGTATTAGAATATAATCTGAACTCGCTGTGTTACATCAGATTGCTGTCTGTAGAAAATTCAGGGATAAACTTTTTTTGGTTTAATGATGGAAATGTATTGGCTAAGATTTAATAGAACAACCATGAATAGATCAGAGATCTTGAATTGCTGCTTTCATAATTTTTCTGCTTAAACTGTATTGGGATTAAATGGAAAAACAATAATTTGTTTGCTTGTGTGGATTTTTTTTTAATTTCAAACTTTTCTGTTAAAAAATAGGCAAAGTCTATTAGGTCTTCATGGATCTGTTATTAAGAGAAGTGATGGCCTTACCACAGCCTGTTGCACAGACACTATTTTATCTGAAATAAGGCCCAATAAAGTCTTCCTTTGTAAGTATAAAAATTACATCTATGATATTTGGAGAGGCAACTTCTTTTTCTCAATCTGGAAGACCAGTTGAGAGTATTAGATCCACAAATCACATAGATTACCTCTGTCTTGACAGAGAGCTTTACTACTTCAGTAAGATTTGGATCAGGCTCATTACTATCCTAGTTCTTATTTAGAAATTGAAAATACTAAATAGTTGTCTACAAATAAGCTATATGAGAAAAAAATAATTATTGTTAATAATGCACATTGAGATTATTTCCCTAACCAATTCAATGTTGCATATTAAAAAGTTATTTTTGTCTCTGATTTCTTCTGCTTGTATGACTCCTCTTTTGCATGTGGACCTGTCCCTGCTTACCTTAGGTTTCTTTAAATTATCATTAACTCATCTTTATTTATCATTAGTTCTTCCTCATTCACCACTTGCTTCTCTTCTCCTGTCCCTCAGACTGTCTTGTATTAAAGCAAATGAAAGTGGTATATGGTGCTTAGTATCCAGAGCACAAAGTCATGTGAGGAGTGACTCAGGTAACTGGGGTTGTTTAGCCTGGAGAAAAGGAGTGTCAGAAGTTTCCTTATCACTCTCCACAGCTGCCTGAAGCGTGGTTGTAGTGAGGTGGTTGTTGGGTTTCTTTTCCCAGATAACAAGTGATAGGATAAGGGGAAGTAGCCTTAAGTTGGGCCAGAGGGGGTTTAGATTGGATATTAGAAACAACTTCACTGAAACATTTTCAAAGCATTGAAACAGGCTATCCAGAGAAGCGGTCCAGTCACCACCTCTTTAGATATTTAAATGGCACTTAGCAACATGGTTTAGTGTTGCATTTGCTGGTCCTGGGTTAATGGCTGGGCTTATTGATCTTAAGGGTCTTTTCCATTCTAAATAATTCTGGGATTCTATGACATATATACTTGGATTTTTTGAGTCAAGATCCTACCTATAGTTACTGACATACAGATACTAATTGTGTTGCTGCTGGAATACAGGCTACATATATTCTGTTGTAGTGTCTGGATGCATGTGCTTTTGGTATCCTCTTGCAGTGAATAGAAGACTAGTGTCCCAGTAAATTTGGACAGTCTTTGGACAATTATGCAAATAGCTTGCTATATTAAGCTAAGCTCATGAGCCTCAGTGCTAGGCTTATCCAGCTTGCAGTTAGAGGAAACTTTTCCAATTCTGTGATACATTCTACTGGATTGCATGGAGTATTTTGGTTAGTGTGTAGAAATTAAACTTGTCAGATAGGTAGTTGTATTAATAATTTGTGCAGCACTTTTTTGCATCTTTGAATAGATCTCAGATAAGAAAACTTGTTTTATTTAATTCTAGTTACAAGAAAAAAAATTAGGAAACTCTTCTCACACTCCCAAGTCTTTTATTCCTCCCATTGAGCTTTTAACTTGCGAAAAAAATGACTTAACTTTTTCTTTGATTGCAGAAAGCAGCAGTAAGAGAATCATACTATTTCAGGCTGATATGACTTGGTATTAACTAGCCTTTTAAACTATTTTATATTTTCACATTTTGTTTATGCAACAGTTTTTTAGCTTATATTTTTAGGAAGAAAATGAGTAAATTATATTAAAGTAATTTCTATTTTTGAAGAAATGTCCATTCAAGAAGCAAATGTCTCTCTCTTCATTTTATAGAAGTTTTATTCTTGCGAATGAAAATTGAATATCTTTCAAAAATCATACCATAAGACATTCTCTACACAGCATGCATTAACCCTGACTGCAGCAACTTAATTGCAAAGAGGAAAGAAAATTATAGCTGTTTTGTTAATTGTGATATTGATAAGGATTTTAAGGTTTACTTTCTCATTCTTCACAAGCAGTTCAAATTTCTAGTCTGAGCACTGTTTAATTTGGACTGGTTCTTTGGTATGTTTTGAATCACTCTTGGAGCATTTCTAAAAAAAGCTTGTGTATGATTTCATCATCTCTGAATCATTTCATTATCTCTTATGATGTCCTAGACCTTTCCTCTCCTGTGGCTTGATGTACAAAAGAAGGGCACACTTCTTAAGTCTGTCAGACATTTTATATACTGTGCAAGCTCTTAAGCCTGATCATTGCAATAAATATGGCACTTGCGGATTGATGAAACATTTGGCTATGGTATCACGTAGATAAAAAGTTAAGGGAATTTGGGAGTTTGCAGCTTTTGCACATTTTGCACATTTAACATCAGTTATGGTTTGTTGTTCTTTCCAGATCTTTTCAGTTACTTTTTCAATTTGTCTCTTGTTATAGACAGTTCAGCAATAGCCTGTGTGTTGTACACACAGTGTAATTTTTTTCTGAAATGAAAATCATTGAATACTTGTAGCAGATAATTTGCCGTTTAATATTTTTATAGCAAGCCTATTCCAAAGTCACACTGCATTCATCTAAAGAAACCTTTAATGATACTGCATAAGTCCTTAGTTGTGGAGTTCTACAATAGCTTTTTGATGCACTATTTATGCACTGTTAATTTTTTTTCATTAGAGGCTGTTACACTTATTAGTCACTTACCATAAAAGAAACACTTTGGGATTCAACAGTGCATTGGGGTGATATTTTTAAAGTGAACTCATGGACATCTCTCACTACCTGAAGCAAAGTCTCAGGCATCATGTAAGGGGAGGCAAGTGTAATTGGGCAATGTTTATCTTGGGCTTGTGAGAGCAGAACTAATTTACCATACAAGTAATTTTTTGTGGCGCCCCAAAACATGACTCATGGATTCCGTATCAGAAGGCTTAACAAGATTTATTAAAGTTGACTCCATTCTTTCTGGGCTTGGCTACTTCTCCCAGGGTGAAGAGCAAGCTGCCGCTTCTTCCCTGCTCCCCTGCTGAATCCTTTCTCCCCCAGTCCTTCCCATACCAGGGAGATAACAAAACTTCACCCATTGGTTAGGAAAGAAAAACAAATTCCCATCTCCTTGGAAACAAGAGATACAGGAGACTGGAGAGAATTGTTTACAGAACTTTGTGCTCTGCATTCTTCTGCTTTTGCAAAGAATATTTTTGAGCAGGGAAAAATATATTATGTTCATGCAACAATTTTTCATCCCTTTTGCCCATCTTCTTTGCCACTTATCCCACTCTTTCTCAGCTCTTTGGATCTTTCCTCTCACCCTTCATACCTACTCATCCCATGCCTCCCAGACAAGGCACAGCACTTGTGTGTCTATTTCCCATTGTCCTCTGTTCCTCAACTGCTTATTCTGCTCTTCCCTTCCCTACCTTTCAAAAACGTAAGTGTAATTTAGGTGTAATGAATGATGAATCTGATGCTTTCTACTAATTCCTCATTCTCTCCTGTCTTTACTCAGATAATGTGATAGTTTGGACAGCTTCATTTTTAGAATAAGTATTTGTTTTGACAGGGGGCTGTTTTTTTAATGTATGCATTTCTGAGAGAGCATGTTCCCAGAGGCAAGGTTTTAGCAGAATGTCATTATTTTAGAAGATGGAGGTTAGTAAGATTAGAGCCATTTCTTGGTGCTTGTAGAAGTTTGCTCCTTAGCCTCAGGCTCACTCCGAATAAGTCATGCACAGGTAGGCTTTATTCCTGCAGTCAAGACATTCTGTTGTGCTTCAGGAATGAAGCTGTCAGCCATAGTCCTTACACTTTAGACAAACATGTCAGGAGATACCTTTCACCTGCTCACTTCTTTCAAAGGAGGGGAAAATGAAATCAGTATTAAGTCTAGATACTTGAAGCGCATCATCAACTGTGATGGTGCCAAGGGTTAAAATGTTATTAAGATCCCAACCTAGTTCCCATTGCCAGTCTGACTTTTGACTTCAACATGGGTTGAAAGAGTTCCGTAAAAAATAAAGCAGCTTTTCAGCTGATGGATAAGCTCTGTGGCAAGCAGAAAAGATTACAGTAATATTTTAAAAGAAGTGTTTGCTATCTGGCCTCAGAAGTTGTAATTAACCTGTGTGAGGCCAGAGCTATGTATTATGAAAGAGTGAAAAGTATCTGTGCTGTCTGCAGAAAAGGCAACTCATGTATTTTACAGGCAGTGTAGCATTTTACAGTATAGACTTTTAAGACTTTAATTTTAAATGACAGTGGCATGATCTGTTACTTCAATATACTGCTGTAAACCATCTTTACCATATTCTCTATTATCTCTGTGGCTGTTTGTTCCTCGGTGGAAACGAAAAGAATAATACAGAAAAATTTCATTTCTTATTGTTTCACCCTTCTACATCACAATAATATGCGTAACTAACAGGTTAACAAGTATGCCCTGCTCACTTTCTTTTTATTGAAAAGATTTCACAGGTCATAGAAACCTTCTAAACCTCACAGTACTCTTCAGATCTTGCAGTAATAATAATAATCATAATGTTCATTTTCCCTTTTCAGTCCTTTTTTGTCTATTGCACTCTTGACTGTCACAGTCAACCTTTTTTATAACTTCTGATAGGTTCCTGCCTTCAATCCAGTCACAGTCAACCTTTTTTATAACTTCTGATAGGTTCCTGCCTTCAATCCAGTCCTTCCAGCAATTATATTATGTGGGTTTGATTTTACATTATGGATTAAATGGTGCATTAAAAAAGAATCTTGGTAGGAATGAATCATTTTAACATCACTGAGGCTGGATATCTAAACAAAAACATGTATGAAAGTTGAAATTACTTTCTATCTACAGAAAAAATGTTGAAATTACAGGACTCCTAGTTTATATAATATCAAAAGAAGATATAAAGGGCAGGTAGATTTAAATGTAATGCAGAAGACTCAATAGGTTTTTCTCCTCTTGCTTTATTAAAAATACTCCTTTGAAAATGTATTTTGTATTCCATTTTAAACGTGAGAAAGTTAGAAGGTATCATCCACACTTCAGTAAAATTCTAAAGAATAGTGAAATCTTTGAGGTCCTCTGGCAGGGTGAAGTTTTCCTGTCACTATGATGCTCAGGCTTAACAAATCAGGATACAACCCAAAGTGCAAGAAGCATGGATTGTACTTTTTAAATCTTGATTATTCATCCTCTGCTTTTGAAATTAGCTTTCTAGAATCCCAAATGATATTCATAAATTCTATGTACATGGTATGACAAAATACATATTCCTTCATCTCTTGCATGTGTCAGGAGTGTTAGAGTGCTATTAGTTACTAGGCTGGTAACTCATTGTGAGACAGAGGGCAAGGTTTGTTTAAGACCAATAAGTATTCCAGAAAACAGGGTTTACTCTGGCTTTTACTTATTCATGTTAATGCAGATCAGCTGTGTTTTTGTTTTGTATCACAGTGATGGCAAAAAATCTCAGAATAATCTAAATTTGTGTCACTTGTTTAGGGATTTTTTTTTTTTTAATTTTAAAAGCTTCTGTTTTGTTTAAAGGTTAGAAGATTCTGTTTACATGTTTCAGTCATCCAATCATGGAGAAAAATCCATATGGCTTAAAGGACCACTTCCACACTATTATCAAAAAGCATTAAATATCAAAAGCCAGCAATAAATGCAGAGAGCATAACTAACTCTTTGAGTAAATCAGAAAGTGAATATTTCCATATAATGAATGCATTTCCAGTTATCATAGCAAACTTCCAATAGTTAGGGAGGGCCCAAAAGAAAGCTGGTGAAGGCCTTTTGACATGGGCACGTAATGATAGGACAAGGTGGAATGCCTGTAAACTGACAAGAGTGGGCTCAGAGTAGATATGGGAAGGCATTTCTTTACTGTGTGTGTGGTGAGGCACTGGAACTGTGAAGCTGTTGTCCAGTGAAGCTGTGGGTGTCCCATCCCTAGAAATGTTCAAAGCCAGTTTGGATGGGGCTCTGAGCAACCTGGTCTAGTGGAAGGTGCCCCTGCTCATAGCAGGGGGTTGAAATGAGAGGTTTGTTATGGTCCTTTCCAGCCCAACCCGTTCTACAAGTCTATGATTCTGTGATCATAAATACCAAAGAAAAGATGGGTGTTGTGGTTTTTTTGCATAATGTTTTCCATAGACTCAGTCATTACTTTGCATACCACCTCAAATTCTGTATTCACTGAAAACAAACCCTAAATTATAAGCTTGCCCTTTGAATTTTGCATGGATACCAAATGCTTCTAAAAGTATTTTCTGATATTGCAGTGCAGTATCATCTTTGTCCTTGTTCAGGAGTTTTCTGTACTTGATATTTTTCCCTGTAAGTAAATCTAAATGTCACTGGTGTGTCACAGGCCGCATAAGTTTAAGGGCCAAGAGTCTAGGTTTATGTTCCAGTGCAGGAGTCTTCGTGGTACATCCTCCCGCAGTTATGCTTTACTAAGTATCCAGTCATGCCAGGAGCTGCTTCCTTTCAGTGTCTGCAGGAATCATTACTGGGGAAAAACAGAATGTGAGGTTGTAGTGGTGATTGTCAGGAAGGTGGTGGAAGGTGCATGGGCTGATCTCCTTTTGCTCAGGAAATCAGGAAGGTGAGAAGTACCATAAGGTCCCTGTCAACTCCAACATTATGTGTCAGCACATCGGGCATAATGGCTCTGTTTGGATTGTTCTTCTGACTGTGCCTCACCCCAGGGATGCTACTGACCTTTATACTCCAGCCTTCTACCATAGCAAAGGGAGAAACTACTGCAGTAATTATTTTCAGTAAAAAAAACCCTCAAATATTTTTCATGGCCCTAAATTGATCTAAAGATTAGAAAATTCAACCTCCTCTGTCTTATTCTCAGTGTCTCTGAGTGCCTCTTTTATTGCATACACAGGAAGACAGTAGGGGGATTAATTAATCTTAAATGGAAAGAGCAGAATTAATCTCAAAGTACATTAGTTTTATTTCTCAAAATTAAAAATCCATTAGGAACAGCTATTGGTAGTTTCAGAGTTCAAAATGTGCATAACCTAAAAAATATCTTTAATTTTTATGGCAGCGGCTATTAGCAAAGTATGAGACATGGCAACACACAATGGGAAGGCTGATGACACGTCATACACTGGACATGATCAGCTGAAAGGGATGATTGATGCCTTTTCAAAACTCTCAGCTGTTGCCTTTGAGGATTTTATCTTCCAAAGATGGAATGTGGAAGTATTCCCTTACTTGAGGAGGGAAACACAGGAGTGGAAGGGACAGCCAAGGTCAAAAATTCTAGATCAAACCACTCAACTTCAATATCTAAAAATATTCAGAGTATTTGCAAGCACCTGGATGGTTGCAAAGAAACCAGCACCAGGCAACATGGATTTGTCAAAAACCAGCTAATTTCCTTTTTGACAGATTAACAAGCCTTGTTGTGAGCTACAAAGCCATAGAAGTCGTTAATTTTCAATGTAGTAAGAGATGTCTCTCTTTTTCAGCATCTTTTTCGATGTCTCTCTATTCATAAATGAGATAGGGAAATATATTCTAGGTTAAACTATTAGAAGGTAAATGTAAAACTCATTGATTAACTGTACTCAAAAGAATCAGTGTTTACTGTAAAAAGAAAATATATATATATATCTCCAGTGCATTCTGAGAGTCATTTTTAGGTCCATAAGAAAGACATAAATAATAGAATAAAGGTGATGCTTGATAAAGGTGTAAATACATTAGAAGAGAGGGCTTGAATTTGAAGTGTTCTTGGAAAATCATAAGAAAAAAATTGATGGCACTGGATTAATGTGATATGGATAAATGCAATCTCCCATTTAAGCAGCGGTAATCAACTACAGAAGTTCTTTTTGGAGAATAAGTGGCAAGTTTTTTGGGAAAGGACATGAAGTTTCTAGCTATTCTGACTAAGTCAACAGCATCATTCTACTATAATAAGCAATGGGCACAACTAAAGGAATGTCTGTGACAAAAAACTGTTTTCTCTATCCAGCTGGGGGAGATAGAGATATCATAAGAGTGGAGGCAGTTTGAGGCATCACACCCCAGAGTGTGTGGGGAAGAGCAGAGACAATAAACAGACTATCTGGAGTGATTTAACCAAATGGGGGAAAAAAAGAGAATGAGGAAACACAAGAGATGAGTTTTGAGCATGCAAAAGACAGTCGCAAAACATAAGAAGCAACAGAACTATTTAGATGGCCTCTTAGGGGCCCTATTTGATTTATTTATGGTGATTTCTGGAGAAAATCTCTGCAGGATATCTTTATTCTTTGCAGTTTTTAGTACAAATAAAATTACATGGGCTTGATTTTAATAGCATGTGCTTATGCTCACCTGTATGCTTTCAGGGTTACTCTTCAAAGATTTGGATTTTAATTCTTGGATTGAGATCCAGTTTGCAAAATACTGCTACGTTCATAAAAGAGAAAATGTAATTTCCAACTGATCCTATTTCTAGCTTATGTTAAGGCAGTTTGATGGCTGCAGTAATTTAAGATATTTGCATACAACCTTCTTAGATCTTGATGGATTTTAAGGGGTTAAGGTTGTGTATTAATTATCTGGAAAGTACATTATCTCTGATGAGAGAGTTGGTAGTGGATAGCTGCTAATTGTTTGGATTAGAGAAGACCATGAGGAATTTCAAGGGGATAAAGGTAGCAAAACGAATAAGTGGTAGAGGATTTTAAGGGAGATTTTAAAAGAGTGCTAGGAATTAGAAAGTCTTCTAGGCTCAAGATTAAATGTAGCAACTCAGGAAAAAAAAAGTAAGAATCACTATGGGTAAAGGATTATGAGTTTTATTCCTTTGAGTTACATTGAGAAGGAAAGCTAGATATCATTATGTTTAAATAATGTAGTAATATGGTATTACAGCCCCATGTGAATTGCTGGTACATTTATCTCAAATAGTTCTTACCCTTCCAGTGAAATTATGTACATGCAAAAGGACATCATAGTTCAGCAGTGAAATCCTGAGGGGACTTGCTGAGGCACTGTTCTGTTTTGGAGCCAGGCTTTGAAGGGAGGAGAGAGAAAACAGGGAACACCATAGAATGAGTGAAACCGTGTATAGCTTATAGCTGTGTAGCAAGAGCTCCATTTTCCCCTAATCTGAGAGCAAGGAGAATGACTGCAAGCTTGAAAGTAGCAAAGGAGCTTTTATGATGTGTCAGTTACCTGTGGAGATGATTGCCAGCTACAGTAGTCACTTCCTGATCATGGAGCATGCTGATCACAGAGACTCAGCATCCCTGATGAGACATGCTCTGAAGAATTTCTGTACATTAGTTTGTGGTCTTTATTTGGCACATATCACCCTATGGTGTGAGCATCTTAGTTTGCTGTGTAAGTATGTAAAATTCCAGCTCCAACCTCAAGTCAGTTAGTTCTTCTTCCTGCATTTTTTCTCCTCCACTTCCTTTTACTCTTCTTCCATCTGTCTTTTAACTCATTTTTTACTTACTCTTAAAATTGCAGGCTACAATTAATTGATTTTTTACTGCCTTTTTAATTAATTAATTGATTAATGCCCTTTGCTTATTTAAAAATGGGTTTAATTCTTCTGCTAGCCTGTGATGTTAATATAAATCATATTATTGTCCCTTTAGACCACAACAAATTAGCTAGCATTCTAACCCCACTCCTACTCACTGCTGCTCTGATCATGTGCCCTTGCACATTGCTTTTGCAACACCGTTATTTTCATAAGAATCTGGGATGTGAACATTTAGCCCTCTAGCTTATGCACAAATAAATTTTCCTCATCTGTGCATCATGTCCGACTGAATTTGTTATTTTCTTAGGATTTTTACACTGAAAGTCTCTTTAGCTCAAAAGTGTAATACTGCATCATTTTCTTTAACTTTTGCTACGCTACTTTTATTCTGTACTCTTGGAAAGACCTGGATCATCCATAGTCAGTCTCCAGGGAATCAGGGTAAAAGTAGCAAAATCTAGTCTGTCAAGAAGGATCTTTATGAGTCAAACACAGTGTGCCTTTCAACTCCTTTCACATGAAATGCCTCATTTTTTGTCTAGCTTGGTGATAGTTTCTGTTTAGGCTGTTCAGTGTAATGTTTTGGCTGAAAGAATAATTCTCGTTGCACAGTGGCTTAGACTCAGCAGTTTGTTTATGTGTTTAAGTGACTGCTCTGCACTTAATGCAGCAGTGCTGAGGAAGTGGGCACAGCATTATGTCATGGTGCAGATCCATGGCAAGGGCTGGCATCAAAACGGGGCTTGTTTTCCCCCTCTGTGTTACAGAGAACTCTGATCTGCAGTCTGCCATTGTTAAGGTAACTTTAACTGCCTGACACTGGCTGGTCCTTGGCTCCTGTTTGCCTGCCATGAAAATCTCAGTTGGAAAGCGTCATTTTAGGCAAACAGTAAGTAGCAATTGATCAAGGTGAAGAAGGAATGAGTAAAATTGAAACATAATGTTGTTTTAGCTGTTAAGTATTTCCTTTAACAGCTTTATGCTTCTCCTTGTTACATAATAGGTACACAGAACTCCTATAGACCTAGGGCTATGTTTTCATGTTTCTGGCTGAAATAAAAATCTGATTCCACCTTGCTTTATTATCAGCTTTAGATAGATACTTCAGACAATTGTAGGAATATCTAACAATGAAAATATCCCATTTTAATATACTTAAGTATTTGTGTATCAGAGATTGAGATGAATCAAGTAGTATAAGACCAGTAGACATTTTTCTTCTTTCTGCTAAAATTCATTTAGTCTCCACAGCCCTTACGTGCAAAAAAATTTAGTCCAGTGAACTTCTAAGAATTCTGCTTTTGAATCTCTTCTGCTTTACTTTTGCAGATAGTAGTAATTAGTTTTCTTTTTTTAATTTTTTTTTTTAAATTGTGGTCGGCCATTGTCATAGAAGTTACTAAAAAAATATTTTGCAATGCATGCTTCATTTTAATCCTATGTTAGCATTTCAGTAAAAAATGTGATCATTTTTTGTACCAATAAGTTGCTTACTAGCATGGGTTCCCCAAAACCCTCAGATCTGAGGACCTCTGCCATTTTGACAAAACCTAAGTATTTGTATTGGGCTTTATTTAAAGACTTGTAGTATAAGATGAACACTGTGACTGTATGCATAAGAAGTCATGTTTCCCTAAAGCAATTGAGTAAATGTTTGTGTAAGTAATTGGATTTGCAATTTGTTTAGTTTGTATGTGCCTTTGGGTATCCTAGGAGGGTTAACCCTGCTGGAAATCTCTCATGATGTGATCGTCTTAAGCTCTCATGAGACAGTCTAACATAAACTTCATAAGGTTGAGTGATAGACTTCTAAACATATTCTGTTTTCTGTCTTGGCTTGCAATGTTTTAATGAAATATTCTCTAGCACTTTTAAAACAATTTCTAACAAAAATTAAAAACTAAACTTTATTAAAAAAAAAATGTGTGCCAGTTTGGTTTGACAGCTGGACAGAAGTTAGTGCTGGATCTCATTTTATCTGAAGCATTTTGACCATCCATAAAACATAACTAAGTTTTACCCAACTTTTTCTTCTGAGCTAACTCTTAACACTATAATACAGTACATCCCCATACATCCTCTCTATCTGTTGCCAACATGATTATATATAAAGCCTCAGCATTAAATTTTGAATTCTTTGATTTTGTTAAAGAGAGTGACAGAGTTACAAAGGAGAAACTTTGTGGGAATACAATTCCTCTTCCCTTTAGAAAAGTGATTTTAAAATAGAAGTTACATTATTTTCCACTTTTTGCTATTGGTAGATCTCCTGGGTACAGTTACCTTGGAAACATCATATTCTAAAAGAATAAGAATATAGAGAACATTTTTTGCACCCATTGATGATGTCTGGAAAAATGATACTGCTGATAGCAGTAGAAAAACATTCAGTTTAGCTGAACCAGGAGCCTGACCTCTAAGATAAAGTTTGGAAAAGAGAGCAAAATCTTGATTTGGAATGTCTGGAGTTGAAAATACTTGATGCTTTCCAACCTCTGTTTTTTAAGACCAACCAGGGGCTTAGAGGAGAGGATTATATTAATGATCTTGACTTTATCAAGTGTATTATCTAAAGTGGAGCACAGTTTGAATATAGTACATATATTAGAATATAATTACATCCTTAAGTTGTAAAGAAAGATGATGCAATATTCAGGTCTAAGCTCGGTGCCTAATTATTATTTAGAGATGTCATGATTACAGCAAAATTGGAGTAAACACTGCAAATTCAGCCTTTCAGAATTATTGAAATCATGGAAGCATTATTGCTATTAACTACTGTTCCTTTAAATTTCTGCGAGGTGTCACTGACACTTGGCTTATTTCGCATGAACTCTGATGTGGAGTGTGTTGTCATGATCAAGTGAAGCTTTTGAAAAGCTTCCTAGAGTCTGCAGGATGGAATTTTCTTAAGCTCTCAAAGGGCACTTGAATCTACATTGTACTTCATATCTACTGAGAATTCAGACCTACACAGGATCCCCTGAAAATCATAGTCTGCATTCAACATTTTGATACTTTGAAATCTGTATATGAGAGTTACATATGGGTAGTTTCTGTTGAAAGGGAGATTCTCCAGATGGGACTGGCCTAAAGGCAACATTGCATGGTCCATTGCTATCCTAGCAGTGACAGGAAGATGCTTTGTAAAAAGCAGGATAATTCTACCACCAGTAAGGTTGTTGAGTGTTGTTTATTTATTTACCTCCACTTCAGGATGTAATGCAATCTCTATTTTTCAGTTTCGTTTGCTGAGAGATTTGATTTTATGTTACATCACATACTATTTACTGTTCCTAAAAGGCGTAATAGGTAAACTTACCTTTTCATAGTCATCTGACTGTAAATGCTGATGCCTTGTCATGGAGAGTGTTAAAGCCAGTTCCACAATGACCAATGGTGCAGGAGAAGATACAGTTTTCTAATTTGTAAATCTTAAATGAAACCTTTAACAGCCCTCATGTGCAGGTGCACACAAAGAGATACACTGTCTAGGAATGTGACATTTTTGGTTGAAAATCAATAAATCAGTTGGGATCCTCAGGTGAAATCTCAAGATACTAAGTCATGATATTGGTGACATAAGTATTATATAAATAATTGAGAAAGCAATAAATGCCAATGGAATTTTATATTAAATTAATCAATAACTGCTTCTACTGTTCAGTTTCAAATTTATTTCTTCAAAGCTGTAGTTTTCTCTCAGAAAACAGCAGAAGTATGAGAGACAGAAAAAGATGTCAGAGCTTCTGATTATGTATCAGGTCCCTTTTTTTGTACTAACTCATTGAATAGCTTTTATTTGAATTTATAACTGATAAGTTGTGGACTGTTGAAAACACCTGAGAACAGAACAACTTCAGCTCTGGTTTGTGGAAGAGAGTAGATGTTCAATAGATACTTGATCAAACTTTTGCACAGGATACTGAAGATTTCAGAAAGTGACAAAGTAACTGAAAGGAAAAAAAAAGCATGGAAGAGAAAGAAACATTCAAAATTGTGTTTCAATTTACAGGAAATACTGCAGAGAGTGAACTGGGAATACTTTTAAAGCAATAACTTAGGTTTTAATTTGTTATTGAGAAGGGGAAGAGTATCATTAGACAGCATGGCATTGTTTGTTGTTTTTTCCCCCATAGATTTTTTTTTATACTAATTTCTTTCTCAAGAAAAGACACTCACCTCAATGACACTCAGTCAAATACTGAGCATGATTCATACAGACCTTATTTATTCCAGAGTGCTGCAGCCATGTATTATTGGGTCTTGCCATTGGTATTATCCAAGCTAGCAAGTTCTGTTAGTTTTAGGGAGGGTATGTATCACTGGAGATTAAAGATTATGGTCACAGCAGTGTCAGGCAGAACATCAGTCATGTGCTTGCTGGAAAAGCAGAAATAAAAAAAAAATCACGCCTTCAGCTGACCCATTGGAGCATGAATTTCATACACTTATGTCCAGTGATGCTGTAAGACCATGTGAGGAGCTAAGGTAGGTCATTATAGTGCTATGGCAGTCAATAGAGCCAGGCAGTTTGATGAATGCCTGACCAGCATATGCAGGGCTAAGTGCCCCAAGACTGCTCCTAACACATTACCTCAAGCTCAGAGAAAAGGCAGCCAGTCTACTGGCAGTTTAAAGAGACTTGAAAAAGCAGAATGGAGGCTGATGTATGAAGTCAGTAGGGAAGAGAAATATTTGTATCACTGCCAGTCCAACAAGAGATTTGAAATCATTATCAAGTTTGTTTGATAAGGAAGAGGAAAAAAAAAGAAAGAAAACCAAAAGGAGAGAAAACCAAAGATGAACTTCTGATTAAAAACCACAATTTTTTTTTTATCTTGTACAAGCTTTCCTTTAAAAAGTGTTCTATATTTTCCTCTGGAATGTGGTGCATTACTCTAAACAGATCTTGTCTCTCTCCAAATTCATAATGGCAGCTGCATATTGTAGGGACTAGAGCTGAAGACTGCATTTTTTATGTAAGCATCTTTATTAAGCAATAATGTCAAATAAAAGGAAAACACTACATACCAATGTTGAAAGAACATTTGGTAAAGCCCAGCTCTCCAGCAGACCAAGCTCCAAGAAATGAACCCATGGGTTCCTTTCCTTGTGCCTAAGCGTCTTTAATCAGTTCATTTTGACAGGTCTTTGTATCTCATACCATTTATTTCCTGAAGGTTGTTGCCTGCTATAAAACATTCATACTTTTATTGACTTACTAACTGATTTAGCCAAAAGTCAGAGAGATATTCAGACTCTAGGTGGTAGAGCAGCACTCTGGCATTCATTTCGCATGAGACAGCTTCAAATGCTATATAAATAATGTTTTCCATCATGCACGTCCGCATTATGCAATATGACTGGTGCCTTTATGTGGATCCATGGTAATTCACTTCCAGATAATACACATGTTGCTCATTAGTCTATTATCTAGCAGTTTATCAATCATTAAGCACGCATCCCTTCATTTGCAACACTAAATTTTTCAGGTCAGCTCACTGTTGCCTTAACGTGCAGTCGAAATTCCTTATTGTTCTCCAGCCTTTTTCACCCATGAAACCTCACTTCTGACAAAAAAAGTATTTAGATACCATGGCAATACAGGGTTTGTGTACGTGTGTCTGGGTACAAAACATGGACTGCAAGATGGGGCACTGGAAGAGGTAAAAACTACCTGACTCTTAGAGTGTGGGGTGGATGTCTAGGACTGGCAGATGGAAGATGAAACCAACTCCCTTCCCATACACATGGTTCTTCCTTCTCATTTGTGAATAGCTTCTGTTAGCAAGCAGGAAGAGAGAGGAGAGGCTGAGATATTTATACCCTCAACAGCTGGAAGAGCCACCCCGGATGGTGCCAGTCAGAGCTGTTTTCCCATGTCAGAGATCAGCACATTGCGTCACCCTCCTAAAAGGTCTGGCTGCGCTCCTTCCCAGCACTGACAGCTTTAGACAAAAGTGATAAGGAAAATTTTATAGCAGCAAAGAATTATTCTGAGCTAGGGAAATATTCAGCTCAGCTGCTCATTGTGTATGCAGTTACATAACTAATGCCAAATAAGACAAAGTATATTTACCAGGTATATTAAAAAAAATAATCACAGAAGTACAGTAACACAGTTCTACCTTAGTGACTCATCTTTCCTAGGTAGAACTATTATTTAAAGATTGTACAGACCATAAGTTAAAGCAAATTAATTGCTTGAAGATGGGGAGAAAGATCGCTTTTTTAATCTGCTTTAATTTAAAATTCTGGTAACTTCCTTTCCAGTTGAAGTAGTTTATTCAAATTTAATCAGGGGGGTGTCAGAGTATGAAAACGTCTAGTTATGATGTTGTTGGAGAATTTCAACTTTCAATTTAATGATACTACTTGTGCCTGCATTGAGAAGTATCCATGGAAACAGTGCAGTAATTCATAAGCTGTAGAATTGTATAAAGTCTCTCTACCACAAATATGTTTCAGCAAGAAAATCAAGAAGGCACTTTTCATGTCAGTGTTGCACAGCTAAAGAGGACCTCTCTTAAGTCAATGATTTGAGCCATTCCACAGAATATAAAATTATTCAGTATTTTCTGACTTAAAGAACGAGAAAACCAGATCAGACCAGGAAATTCCCACCTTCCCAAGCAGATAATGTATCACAAAAAAAAAAAGGCCTCAATATAAGTTTTCATGTGAACTATCAAGTATAAAGTTGAAGCGAAACTGCTTCTATGAGATTTTTTTTAAATCAGATCATAGCAGATCATAGTGGAATAAATAAAAGATAAATACTCTGGTAGTTCCTGCCTAGAGTATAGTTTGTGTTCCTATTTAAGTCCAGCTAATTAAGCATGAATCAACTTGACTAAGGTAACATGCTAAAAAATGGTAATGTAAGGACTCTACAGTTTACTTGCTAAGGCAAAGATTATATTTTTTAGGTTTCTGGGTTTGTTTTTTTTTTTTTGGTTTGGTTTTTGGGAGGTGGTTGTTGTTTTTTTAGGTTGGTTTGTTTGTTTGATTGTGGTTTAGTTTTTTTTTTTTACCTGTAAGCAGTTCATTTTACTCAAGTTAAATGTCAAACAACTCTGTTGTTCAAATAAGTGCAAAAAATTTCTTTCTGCTATATTCTATTCTATATGCAAATCAAGGAACTGATTTTCTAGACTTTGTCGTCTAACTTTTGCCAAGTCAGTGAAGACCACATGTCCAAAAAGGTTATTCCTCCTTTCTATTTTCATTCAAAACGAATAACTCATGTTGCTGTGCTCCTGGCTGGAGGCCTTTGTTCATTGAGGAGTTGATGATCCCTGTACCAATGAGTATGTGTAGGTGCAGCCATGTGCTTGCTCTGCCAAAGGTACCGCATGGACACCAAGCCAGTGTTGGACTTTGCATGTCCCCTGGCCACAGGATGAACTTGGTCTGTAGGCAGCTCCCACCCAGTGCTGGTCATTATGCAGCAACCAGTTATCAAGTGAAATACTTTTTGTCAGGTAGTAGAAATGACAACTAGGTTTTTTTCTCTCTAAAGAAAATCCTATAAGAACACAAAAGACCAAAATGAGATTCCCTTAGCATGGATGAGGTCTGCATAGCATGCCATGCCCTTGCTGGACATCTGTTCAGGTCTGTGCACCTCAGGGTTTCCAGCATGTGAATGCACTTAGGATTGTCTGTACTATCCTCTATTTATTTACAGTTCTAGCTCCAATAAATAAAGGGCATCTTAAGGGATGCTTTCCTGCAGCATCTGAGTGCCTTTCTTAATGGTACATAAATGAACTATCATTTTCTGGTACAAAACATATATGTAATCTAGGTAATCAAATAAATCAGGTTTTTAAAATACCAGAGGGATAACACATAGCTCATAGTGAGAGATGAGGTATGGGTCTGACACGTTGCATCTTGGCTTGAGCTTGGAAGTTCAAATACTGATATGCTATATTGGTGTCTGATAACTGACATTTCTGGTTTACTGCTTAGAAACTTATACAAACTTTCTTTCCTCTGAAGAATGCCCCAATATGTTAAACGTCAACAGGCATTTCAAATAACCTTCTTTTCCAGTTACTAAGATAACCTGCTTTTGAGATAGACCAGGTTAAAGGAATTTTGGAGGAAATTTTGAACAAGATGAGAAGCACCTTTTCTTGAGCTCTCTGTATCAAAAATAGCTTTTCCAAATAACTTTAAATGCTGTCAAAATGAATTTTGCTCTCATAGTTCAAGGAAGCAGTATCTGAAGTAGAAATAACCTTTTTAAGGAGAGTTTTAAGGAGAAGGTACAGTTGAGCTTATAATACAATATATACTTCAACATTAGGGTAGGAAACTACTTTTATGTTGTCTTAATGTGATTTTACCAAACAGCATTAGGCAGTAATTATTTCCAGTGAAACAACAGGCTGGACTTTTCAGTCTTCAATACCTTCAGATTACTGGAGCATTGAAAGCTAGCACCTCAAAAACAGAAAGAAAAACTACAATCTGACTGTTGTATCTGTATTTAACAGCCAGTCCTCAAAAGTTAATGACCAGACAGGTCAAATACAATCAAGACCTTAGACCAAAAGTGAAACTGCATTTCCTTTCAATAATAATAAGACAACACTTGCATATATAGTAGTAC
This sequence comes from Hylia prasina, assembly GCA_013397195.1. Classification (NCBI taxonomy): domain Eukaryota; kingdom Metazoa; phylum Chordata; class Aves; order Passeriformes; family Sylviidae; genus Hylia; species Hylia prasina. The sequence continues at coordinate 995,613 of VYXD01010641.1, forward strand.
AGTACAGGTTAGCAGAGAGATCTGCTCAGGATATCTGATTATAATGTTTGGAGCCAACACAAGCAGTAGATTTTGTTGCAGATGATCAGTCACGGACGGTTTTCATAGTCTGTTACACACCTCTAGGTATGACTAGGTCATGTGATCCCTGGACAGTCAGTGACAAAGAATTTAAAAGAAAGTTCCTGTTTCCCTCACCATTCTGCAATCTATATAGTCTCCTTGAGCTGGAGATTCCTGTTTTCTCTCCCTACTGTTCAGGATATGCACCCTTCTGAGAACCTGCTAATGACTTCATGAGCACAATTGAGCCGTGGGCTTTACTTCTGTTCTGCTCTAAACCCAGGTTGCACTCAGATTGATCAAGACGTGACCATCTGTACTCATAGCCTTAGCCCTGCAGGCTTCAACCTGTGCTTATGCTTTGTGCTTCCAAGGCTCCTGGTATTCTGCAATCAGTACTCTGCACACCTATTTTAAGGTCACTAGGAGTTCACTTGACACAGAAATTACTTCTTTGGTGTGTATGTGTACATTGTTATCTTGACTAAATGCTGTAACATCTGTCTAAAAATGATAAGTTACTTAAAAAGAAAGACCCTTATAAAGATTCATTACTTGGTTACAGTATGGTTTTTGACACTGGAATGTATTATTGTTAGTTTACTTTTGGTATCTTTTGGTGAACTTATTTTGTTTCAATGACCAGGGAAAGGTGTTAATGCAGGCGTAACCTGTCTGTCTGGAGGACTGTCTGTCACATTGCAACTGATTCAGGTTGGTAATGTTAACAGAAAATACCATGGCTAACTTACATTAACTTATTGTAATATGATTTTCATTTTTGTTTACACTAGTGCATATTCAGAACTATTGGATACTGTTTTGTATAAAATCATGGAAACCAGAGAATCATTAAAGTTGGAAAAGACTTCCAAGATCATCAATCCCAACCACTAACCTGACACTGCTGGGCCTGCCACTAAGCCATGTCTCTAAGCAACATGTCTACAAAGTGTGTTTCTCCTATGAGTCTTTAAATACATACCTCTCCCACTTAAATTCTCTTGTTTGTATTTATAATATGCCTTCCTTCTCCACCTATAATTCTTTCCTTATTACAAAATTCTCCTTAATAGATAATTTTCATAACTGTTTCAGGAGCTTTTCTTAACTTTTATTTACTTGCCCTTTCTCATGCCAGCATAAAAAGAGAAAGATTTTTATAACAGAAGGGTTTTTTTTAGGTGTTCCAGATAAAAAAGTAATCTTCATGGAAAGTAACTTTTACTTTCAAAGTAAGTAAAAATAATTTATATCCATTAGTTTCTTTGTTCTCATATCGAATTGTTACCAGAAAACATGATCTTTTTCAATTTTAACTGCCTAACAAGCTGATATCGATAGTCTTACGTTTCCATGTGAGTGTATACTAAGAAAAGTATAGACAATGTGCTTAATCCAAAATTACTTTAAGAGAAAGTGGAAGAGATTTTTTTTCTGTATTGACATACAGTTCTTTCTAGTAATTTTACTAGAATTTTACTAGAATTTTATTATTTCAACCTGGAGACTGTTTTACAATCTGTAAACATAAGGGGGTTTTTAAGTTTTGAGAAAATATGTTTTACATAGTTTCACATCTCCTGTCAGGTTCTTGGGGAACTGAAAACACTTGATCCTAGGTCAGCTGTCTGTGTGGAATCCAACTGATACTTTCCCAAACTACCTATGCAAGAAGTGTCTTGAAAAAGTGTAAGGTTGAAACTCTGTAGAATATAAAGAGATGAGACATTTCACAATAGTTACATTTCACTTTTCTCAAAAGCAGTAGTAGCACTTCCTCCTACCATGACATCAGGATATTTTTCTGAAGCTCTATATTATGGAGGTAATTTGTTTAAAAAGGTTTTGTTTGACTCTGTTTATTTCTCCCTCTTCTAATAATTCCCTGAAAGAAATTGTCAACATCTGCTTTCGTATCCTGAGTGTTGAGGTGGGGTTTTGGATTTATTCACAATATTTTCTACATCAAAATTCTTGTGGTGTAAAGTGCATTGTCCCTTTGCAAGTTGAGTTGTATGTTTTCTTACAAACAAGAACTCTCCAGTTGTTTATGCTCTGAGTTACTGAAATTACCTCACCTTTGCTGTGTCTATAATCATCTCTCTTGATATTACCTGTATCCCTAAGCATCGAAGAACTATTTTCTACACTTCTAAAAAAAAAAAAATCAATTTCTAATTACTATTTTTTCTGATTAGATTTTTATTTCCTCAGAAATTCTCAATTCTAGCTTTCTTTTGCCTGTTTCAGTCTATTGTATAGTACAGCAGGACTTACAGAAACACATACACATACTGTTGCTCTCACAGGATATTAATCCTAACCATAATTAAGTCTTCTTAGATTCTGACAGTGGGATAATTTTCAACATTACTTATGTGTCTTGAACTAATGACTATTTGGCTAAGCTGATTGGTGAATTTGGATGTAAGTATCTAATTATGCCTGTTTATATTTTTATGAAAATATGTAGTGCTCTTTGCAGTCTTTATAGATGACAAAATTAATTAATCTAATTTTAACTCACTGTTGTTTATTACATTATGAAAGGATGCACTACCTATTGTTCATTTCCCTACATATTCCTTTAAGCTGTCATCGCTTAAGTAAGTCCATAAAAGCAACTTCCATGGCATGTATTTGGAATTTAAATTTGAAACATCCCATTTTCAAGTTCTGCAGAAAATACATCTTTTATATTGTCTTACTTTTCCTCATTGAAACCTTAGGCATAGATATGAACAGCATTTTCATAGTATCTTTTTCTAATAATTCATCAATGACTTCCAAGCCAAAACCTGACAACGGCATAATTTTCGTAATTTCTGTTGTGCTGTTTATTCTCCACCACAGAATTGCACACATTTAAAATTGGAGAGACCTTTTTGTATAATTTCTTGCAAAGCTGTTCTGTGAATGTAATTCTGTTTTGGGTGACCCACAACCCTAATAATAATCCCTGAGCTTCAAACTAGAAAGGCTGCATATGTAGTGATATTAAGTTTCCCACCCAGCACAGTCTGACAACCTTTGCCAGTTAGGCTTTCTTATGGGTGATGTTATGCCAGGCCCCCGTTACTCCCTTAGGTCAATCCCTGTCCTTGGACTTCCCTGGAAATATTCTAAAAAAATTCTAAAAGTTAAGATTCTCAGGCTTTTCTCTTGCCAGTTTTTCCAGTTTTTATTACTTTTGTGAATGTAAACAAGAAGAAGATCAGTGCTGATATTCTAGAAGTGTCATACTGATCCAAATCTCTTAGTCTCCAACTTTATTCAGATTAAAACAACTGACCTGAAAATATGATTTTTTTCTCTCCCCCTTCCCAAATCTCTCTTTTTTTTCCCCCTAAGAATTCAGAGGAAAATGGTAAGGCTAGAAATAGGTGGATATTAATTTCAAATGGATCTGCAATCAGTTAGATGCAGTAGATTAACTCTAGCAGCAATATAAGTGAATGGTATTTCAAATTATGCGAAAAACAAAGCCACACTGAACAAACAAGTATAATGAGTACTGCTCAGGTAATCAGTCTAAAAAAGAATTGGGGTCCTTTGTAGTCATTCAGAATCCATTCATTAAAATGGATTAGCCTGAGCTATGGACTTTGCCACTAAAGAAATTATAAAGAAAATGCAGTGTAATTTATCAGTTTTAAATGACTAAATTTGTATCACTGGCAATAAAAATCCACAAGCTTCATTTTCCAATTCTCAGATACAGAAACTTATTCAGTGATTCTTCATCCACAGTGCTTCAACAATAACTGACAAACCAGCTCATCAATATATAGTTAACAGCTTTAATTTGGTTTACTGATGTGTTAGATCTCTGTGGTCTTTTCTATTCTTTACACCACTTTGTATTTATCTCACATTTCTACTGCAATAATGATTAGCACTGAGGCTCTTTGCTACTCCAAAGGGTACTCTTCATCTTTCATTTCCAAATGTACTGTTTATTTTGGGTTACAGTGAACTGGAAAATAAAATCATAAACATAAAATATATAGTTAAAACATTGCAGAAGGGTCAATGGATCAGCCTATTTATTCTGTAGAGGCCATGGAAATATAATTTTGTAGAAGCATTTGTTTTCAGTCTAGGTTCACAAGCATGCAACACTGCTGTCTTAGAAACTTGAAGTTCAGTATTCTTCAGCTCTGTTTTTCAACAGAAGTGGAAAACCAAAAGATTTACAGTCAAGAAAAGATATTCACAGGAACTGTGGGCTTAAAGTTTCAAAAGCATTTTTCTTTAATGGATTATGATCATTAGTGTTAGAACTTTCCATATCCCCTATGCTTTCCTTTGCAGTTTTTTCTCACTGAATCTGCAACTTGTCCATTCAACAATATTTGTTGGAGACAGTGCAAGGGGTGCTAGCAGCCCTTTAGTAAAGCCAGCATTTGACATCTAAAAAATCTATGTTTACCACCTGGTTTTATTAGGAAAAAAATATAGAACCAGATCACACATATTCCCATTTGCAAATATTTACTGGGATTTAAAAAAAGAAACACAGGTGTCATACATTAGGGCTCTCGAAAAGCCATGACCTTTTGGTACATTTATTACAAAATATAAAGATATTTGCTTTTGTTATATACGTAAGTGCTTGAGATAGCAAAGGAAGTAGGGAGAAAGAAGATTTTATTAAAAGATCCATGGCTCTAAATCTCTAAGCCCTTTCACAATTGATGCAGGGATGTGTACACTGTCTGCATCGCAGCGCTATTCAATAGCAGCACAGGCAAAGAATTACTTCCAGATACCTCAGCCAGGAATTTGCAGAGAATAGCAGTAGTGGGGCTGCACTATTTTTAACTGCTCTTAACTGTAGATAACTTCTAATGAGAAAAATTGAAGTTGACAGGTGGTCATGATCTATCCTAGAGTGATATAGCCACATCCCTGATCCATAACATTTAAATGTTGACAGTACTGTATATTTAAGGGAAGTTGCTTTGTTCTGCTGGAAGCAATAGAGCTTACTGATGTGAAAGTATTGATCAAGTCCAGTCACATTTAATCTGTGAAATGTGTTAAGATTACAGTCTCTCTACCTCTTTTTCCTGGTGCTCAGTGGGCTTAAAGGAGCTATCAAAGCCAAGAAATAACCCCTCTGCTCTCTCGTAGTTCTTTATGTTGGAGAGCACTTTCATTAATGTAGCTTCTCAAGTTTCTCAGTAGTCACTCCCAGTTCTAGATTGGTGAATCCAAATTTGGTATTTTGTTGCTAAATCTTAAAAACAAATGGAAATACCAGGAATAAGCCATTGGGAGTTAGAAGCCTAATTATAATGTGGGTCCAAGCAAGCTTCATAAGCCATAGGAAGCCATCTAAGTATGATCACGTTCAAAGACTAGAACCATCCATATGCAATATCCTGGATTTGAAATCAGCAGCAGTAGTATCTTGTACTCAGTCTCAAACAAGTTGACTTGCCATCACTGGAGGAATAAAGTGAGTTGAATTCCCTGTAGTGCAAGGATGCACCTTCACTCATTGAGGTGAACAGCTCTGGTATTCCGTGTATTCTGGTATTCTGGTGTGTTCCCCAGAAGACCAGGGGATTGTAGTGAGCAGGACAAATTTCTACATGCAGGAAAACTGTAGGAGAATGCAGAGACCCATGTGGAGTCTTTACTCTTAAGTGAAGATCAGGCTTATGATCACCTGAAGAATCTGAATATGCATAAATCTATGGAAACCAGTGAGATGCATCCTAGAATTCTGAGGGAAATGGCTGATGTAGTTGCCAAGCCACTCTTCATGTTACTTGAAAGGCATGACAGTCAGGTGAAGTCCCAGGTGCCTGGAAAAAGGGAACATTGTACCCATCTAAAAAAGTGTAGAACAGAGGACCTGGGACTAACCTGTCAGCCTCACCTCTGTGCCTTGGAAGATGATAGAACAGATCCTCCCAGAAGCTATGCTAAGGCACATGAAGGACAGGGCAGTGATTTGAGACAGCCAGCACAGCTTTACCTAGTGCAAGTCCTGTCTGACCAACCCAGTGGTTCACTCTTCTATGATGGAGTGACTCCATCAGTGCACAAGAGAAGGGCTACAGATGTCATTTATCTGGATTCTGTAATGCCTTTGATGCTGTCCCCCATAACATCCCTCTTTCTAAACTGGACGGAGATGGATTTTATGCATGGACTGTTAGGTGGAAAAGGAATTGATTGGACAGTTCCACAGAGAGTAGTGGTCAGCAGTGCTGGGTCACAATGAACACCAGGGGTCCAAACTGGGACCAGTGTTATTTAATGTAGTCATTAATGGCATACATGAAGGGATTGCGTGCGTCCTCACCAAATTTGCAGATGACACCAAGGTAAGTGGTGCTATTGACACTCCTGAAGGACAGGGTGCCATCCAGAGGGACCTGGACAAGCTCCAGAAGGGAGCCCGTGGGAATCTCATGAGGTTTAACCAGGCCAAGTGTGAGCTGCCGCGCCAGGGTCAGGGCATTCCCCGGTACCAACAAAGGCTGGGGAGTGAACAGATTAAGAGCAGCCCAGGGGAGATGAACTCGGGGGTGCTGATGGATAAGAGGCTGGACATGACCTGGCCATGTGCACTTGCATCCCAGCAAGTCAAACGCATCCTGGGCTGCATTAAAAATAGTGTGGCCAGCAGGGCCAGGGAGGGGATTCTCCCCTCTGCCCCACTGTGTTGAGACCCCACCTGCAGTGCTGCATCCAGCTCTTGGGTCCCCAGCACAGGAAGGACACCAGCCTGTTGGAGCAGGTCCAGAGGAGGCCACCAAGATGATCACAGAGCTGGAGCACCTCTCCTGTGAGGAAAGGCAGAGAGGGTTGGGTTTGTTCAGCATGGAAAAGAGAAGGTTTTGAGGTGATGTAATTGCAGTCTATCAGTACTTGTGGGGAGCCTGCAAAAAAGATGGAGGCACTATATACAAGAGCATCTAGTGAGAGAACAAGGGGCAATGACTTCAAACTGAAAGAGAGTAGGTTTAGATTATATTTTAGGAAGAAGTTCTTTTCTGTGAGTTTGGTGAGGCACTGGAACAGGTTGCCCAGAGAGGTTGTGGTTCTCTGGGACCATTCCTGGAAGTGTTGAAGGCCAGGTTGGATGGGGCTTTGGGGAACCTGATATAGTGGTAGGTGTCCCTACCCATAACAGTGTGGTTTGGAACTAGATGATCTTTAAGGTCCCTCCCAACCCAAATCGTTCTATGAATCTATGAAGATAAGTGATAATAACACAAAGTGGCAGTAGTGGCTTTTGGGTGTTCACCTTAACATTGTGGCTTCTGCTGGGTGCACAATCTTGATGGGATCTTGAGTGTGGATGTAGAGGGGAGCAGAAAAGGAGGGGTTGGACTCATGTTTCTTTTACAATTCCACTGATTGTTTGCTCAAATGCAGGATTCACAAAGAGCATTTACTGGTGCTAAAGTACTGGTGAGAGACATGTCAGCAACACTCAATATAGATGAGACTCTAATATGGTTTGTCTATAATTTATTATCTGCCAAAGATGTTTTACATAGCTACACTTAAAAAATAACAACCTTAGGCTTAATACTGTAGAAATATGCATTTTCTGTGGAACTGTGTCTGTGTAGGCACATATCCTTTTATCTATCCGTTCCTCACACGAGGTGTTCAGTGACTCACTTTTATTGGCCATTAGGAAAACAAACCACACAGGAGAGGGTGGCAATCCAGAGTCATCACTCCATTTGAGTATTTCTGTTTTTCAGATCTGCAGAATAATTAGCTCTAGTTTAGAATACTGTCAGCATTGTGTGTATACTGACACTGATACGTATTTCAAGCAGCTTTTAACCCAGTTTGGTAAACCCAGTTTGGTAAAGTTGAATCTCAAGAATAAACTTGTGACTCTCACGCCTCCTTCACTCTGAGAACACTTTAAAATTCAGTTGTCCCAAAGCTTTGTTGTGTGTTTATTTTGGCTTTCTCCTGTTTGATTTCTAGCAGAACATTGTAAAGTTTATGTAATTTTGGGCCTAGCAGTTAATGTGTCCCCTGCAGGCAGGCTCCATATGAATTAGAAAGAAATTCAATTACTGAGCTGCTGATAACTTATCTCAACAGAATGCAAATGGATTAAGATGGCTAAGTGCTCACTTGCTTATAAATGTAGCACTTAGCTAGAAAACATGCTCTTTAAGAAAAGCAATGACACAAAAGCTATTTTTATGTTTTATACTTCTAGGGGTTTATGTATTTCATACTATACCACTTAAAATTCAAACTCTAGTGGTCTTTATTACAAAAAATTAGAATGACAACAATAAAACAAATTTATTTTATTTCCAAAACAGAGAAAGTGGATATATTTCCTCTCTAAAAAAGATTAATGACCCTTTTGATAAAAAATGTTAGACATTTCATACATATAGATTTGTTTTCCTAGGACATTAATACTGAAATTAAGACCAGTTTCTGTAAAGTATGGTCATCTCTATGTGTGATCATTATTTATTATACAATGAGCTAATTTCATATTCCTGTTTAAAAATACCCCCCCTTCTTTATGCAGTTCTCATGCTGATGTTAATTTTATAGATATGCAGAAATTGGTCTGTGTGTGTTTTGCATCTTCACAAACAGTGGAGGCATATGTTTATTAACTTACAGAATTAATGAATTAGCCCATGTTTCTCTATGGGCTTAGAGAATATGGAAGTGTAATGTATGTAATGTATATATTACTTTACATGAGCTGTGGGCTCTTCGCTGATGCACTTGCTTCCCAAAGAAAAAAAACCAATCTGTTCTCTGCTTCATAGTTATCACCTAGGAAACTGACTGTAATTTTGGGAAACTGGTTAGATGGGGATTAAAATATAAAGACTAAGTTCACTGCTACTTTTGATCTCAAAACATCACATGCTTTGGTCAGAAAAGCTATACATTTTTAACAAGAAAATAATAATACGAAAAACTATCAACAAGTCCTTTGTTTGTGCCTTGAATAATCACACTATGAAGTCATCCTACCAAGGGCAAGTCAATTGAATTAAATTAGGGCTTTATTACAGTAGTAAGTGCTAGATAAATATGCAACTTTTGTAGGCTGAAGGAGATAATTTATCTCCTTTATACTGAATAGCTATAAATATACTCATTGAAATAATTGGCATGAATCTAGATACTTGATTCATTTCAGTGGACCTTTAAAAGCAAATTTTTGAAGAAATATTCCTCTCTAAGTTTTATAAAACTGGTATTTCTTCAGATCATAAACCAGAATTTTCTTTTTCACATCAGTGAAGACATTAAAGATGACTTGTAGTTGCAGGCTTAGAAGAATGACTTTCATAAAAGTGTTTTTATGAAATAAGTTTGAAAGAGAAATAATGATATATATTTGGTGTTACTACCATAGCATATTATTATTACTGGATTTTTCAGGATGTGCAAAATGGGTTTGAAAACCAATATCCTGGGACTGAGTCTTAGTCCTACAATGTATAGTGCTTTACAACCCTGTCCAAAAAGGCATTCATATATATATTTAGTCATAAATACAGAAATATTTCAGTTAAGGTTATAGTCAGGACATGCAGTCTGCCCACATCTTATAAAAGCAGCAACTGCCTGAAACACAAACAGCTTTTCAGAGGAATGTCAGTGTGTGTGAGAGGCTCAGTGGACAGCATGGGGTGGGCTCTGCCCAGGACCGCATCTGTGCAGCACCACGTGTTGTCAGTGCGGGCTGTGCCCCCCGTGCCTCATGTCCAGTTCCTTGCAGCCACATAGAGTCAGCTGGGAGCCCAGTTAATAGTGGTCAGTTCAGCAAAAGCTGGCAACCTGATAGATTCAGTAAGGTCTGAACCAGGAGAGTAAGGAGTGAGACTTTAACAGTTTACATGGTGATGTTTTTTTTTCTGTGTTCTCTTCCTTTAACCAAAGGTCTCCGTCTACTAAGGCTCTGTGGCATAGTAACTGTGTAAAAACATGAAGTCCTGCACTTTAATAGAGATTATCTAATGTTAAAACCAGCTGGAATTTACAGTACCAACCTATTGGTGGATTATGACTAAGATATCCTATACATTAGAGGAACAAGTTCTCAGAGCAGAAAATATTCCTGCACATGAATAAATTCAGATATATGCTATGATATTGACAACAGGTTTATTTTTATTCTTGCTTCAGAAACATTCTATGAGTCATTTAACACGTTAGTTCATCTGGAATAATAGCTAACCTACTATACTCACATACTCCTTTGCCAGCTTGATGGATCTATGAGAGAAGATACAGCTTAGTTCACACAGCAAAGCTGCACAGTCAATTTAAATGCTGAGGTGTGCTGCAGTTCTCCTTGCTCAAGAAATAGTCCAAAATAGTAGACAGCTTTTTGTACAGAAAAAATAAGAAAAAAAAGATAGCAAAGAGAAAGAGATCTTAAATATTTATGGCTTTAATTTAGTAGATTTCTATTTGCTTCTTTTTCTCTATTTTCTCATTCTTCCATTTCCTTTAGACTAGCATGGTCTAGCCCATGAGGATTCATATACCTTCTGTCAAACTTTTTCAGTTCAAGTGAGTGAAAACTAACAGTGTATGTGTCCTGGGGTTTTTCTAAACCATCCCAAAGAGAAGCCTATTTTCTGGGAGTTTCTGTATTGTATTTGGTAACATAAACAAAAAAAAGGTACCTGTAGGCTGCACACCATCAAGAGTTTGGACCATATCTTAAATTAAGGAGGTATGTTCATGCCTTCAGTCATCTGTGTCTGTGCTGGAAGTAATGGTATCAAAGCCTAGTTCAGATGTACTTGTCAGGAAAATCCATAAATGCCAGAAGTTTATGTCCAAAAAGGAGATAGAGGAGTCCTGCAAATTTATTTGAATAAAGGGAGAGAGTCCAGTGGGGCACACGCCCAAGGGGTTTTCTCTCTCGAGGTTTCAGAGAGCACAGCCTCCTTTGATCCAAAAACTCCCAGCTGCATGGTGCCCTCTTCCTTTCCCCACTGGCTGAGGGACTCGGGAGGTCCAGCCTTCCCGAACCGCCTACCACATACCCCCCCACTAGAACCTACTCTTTTACCCCAGAGCTCAGAAACTCAGGCTTGTGCAGACCCTCCTTTCAGGAGCCAAGTTGTCTGCACAGTTGTCTTGACATCTGCAACCAACCTGCTGCCCAAAGCTGGCAGAGACATTAAGACCCATTTCAAAGATGTTAACACCCATACCTTCACCCATCAAATTGTTTGTAAAGACATTAGCTTTCCTCTCATTCTCAATAATATTACTAGTGAAGATGCCAATTAGCATAACAGTTTTAGTACCTAAAGCACCTACAAACTGTGATTCTGATGATTTAATACTGAAGTTGTTGTCCAGAGTACAAGATCTTGTAATAAAATTACTGATTAAGAAACGGAGAATTTTTCTCCTAGGCAGTCCAAGGACTACATTACTGTCTTCTCTGAAAATTTTCTCATTTAATAGTTCCAATAAAAGATTGTCTGAAGTTTTAACCAATCAGTTTTAACTCCTTTGCTCATCCCAAATTTGGTTTAGCTTTATGTGACAATGGAAAGAAAGTTTAAAAAAGGAATAGTATTTATGCTGAAAAAAGTTCCATCTATAGTTCCACTCCAAATGCAATCAGTGCCAAGTTACTTCTGTTTTCTTCAAAGGTACCTTCAGTAGTACTAATTAAGAAAATGCAACTTTCACTGCCAAGGATAATTAAATTGTTCTATAGCCAACAAAAGACATTCATTGATGCCGTGCCAAAACATGATGTGCTTCTAATTAATGAAGTTTTCCACTGTTACAGTGCAGGAATTGTTTTAAATACATGTACCTGAAAACTCTCAGTTCTCACAAAATGTCTTTTACTATGTTAAGACCATCCCAGATACATCTGTTGATTGTAAAGATTTGTGGCTACAAAGGAACCTTATTTGATCCTATAACACCAAATGAATTTCAAATGTTTCTTAAAAAATACCATCCACTAAAACTTGCCAATAAATAAAACCCAAAAATCTGTGATGCCTGTGGAAGTTGTAGATTCCACTAAAACAAAACTACAAACACCACAAAAACGACATACACCACAAAAAACTGTTCCAAGTTATTTCTTAGAGTAAAATGTAAGATCAAATTATCATTTTGCTAAAATTTTCAGAGAATTGAGTAATGAAAAAGTTTGAGGCAAAGGAGAAAATCCTAATGCACACAAACCTCTTTGTGAGTTGCAATGTTCATCAACTCTGCAGCATAATCTGAAACTATGGTGAAGGCATTTTTGATATTTATAACATTTGAAGAAAACTAGAAATTTAAAACCAGAGAAACAGATAGAAACAGATCTTTATGATCAACATATATATCTGGGATGGTCTTTGAGTAAAAGATATCTTGTGAGAACTGTGTGCTTTCAGGTACATGTATTTAAAAAATTCCTGCACTTAGCAGTGGAAAACCTCAGTAATATTAACATTTAAGAATTTAAAAGGTCTTTAAAATATGTTTTCACCATTTCTTTAATGGAAATATTTGACTTTTGATATTTTAGAGGGGTAATGATCTTTAAACACAGAAATGAATAGATCGGTGAGAATTCTTGAAGCAACCTCTCTAAAGGTGAAAAATTCCTTTTTATTAGAAGCTGGTCTCCAACAGTGTTATTAGAATATTTATGGTGTGACATAAGTCTCTACAATAAACATTTGCTGCACTATTTTTTTTTTTTCTCTAAAAAGCCAAGTGCTATAAATTTCTAAAGGATCTAATATTGTGTTTTATTACTGGGTAAGCAGGTCAGGAATGCAGAGTAAATGCAGTTATCAAAAGAACCAATTTTTAAAAATCAACAATATCAAACACTTTACAAGGATAAACTCTTTCATTGTAGGTGAAGAAAGTATTTATCCAATAATTCTCAGTATAGGCCCTTTTCCTTTAGGGAGTTAACATGCAGGGATCTGGGGTAGTTGTTGAAGGCTGTGTAGTCAAAAGACAGGTTTAAAGTTTTTACTCACCTTCATAAGGAATTCATCTTTCCATTAATTTCAAAACAATATCTAAATATGCCCTATGATATACGCAACTGGATCAGTAATTTGTATATAAACAATACAGACATTAAATAACTTCAGCTTAGCAAAGTCTTGCTGAAATTCACTCTGGAATACTTAAGAATCTTGCCAAAACTTCTAGTGACTTTTGAGGAAGCTAGTGGAAAATTGAAGAGATCCTTGAAAACTAAAGTAGCTGTAGTGTAGAACTTCTCCTCAATATGGGGGGGTTAGACTGGAGGAAATGTTAGAGGTCTCTGGAAACTACAAAGCCATCTATTTTGTTTTGTTCATTTAGGAGCTACTTGAACAAATTACTAAACAACCTACAAATGTATGGAAAATAAGTAAAAGCAAGCATTGATTTTTTTCTTGAAAAATCTATCTGATTTTCTTATTTGACAAAATAATTTGGCTACTAAAAGAGAGAGAAATAATAGATATTATGGATCTTGACATCTTCATAAGCAAAGTAGATTAATACAGTCTAGGGTAAAATTAACATTTTGTGGAGTGATGGATCAATAAGCACTATGTAGCAGGGAAGGAATTAACTCAAGCAGCAATTAGGGATGTAAAGCTATAGAGACCCATCTGCAGAACAAAAGTACTGGCAGATGACTAGGAAGGGAAGAAAGCTGTCTGGAAAAATCTAATCTGCGAGTAGGGTTGCTAAAGAGGTCAGATGCAGACTTGTCGAAGGAAAAAAAAGACAACCTCTCTCAATGCTGTTAATTGAAAAGTCCTCATAAGACCAGTATGTGTCAGCAGTAATAGGCAGTAGCAGTGCCTAGGGGTAAGTTTCTGGTCTGGGATGGGGTGACCCTGAGTAGAAAACATTAAACCTTTACATTGCTGCTTTAGCCCAAAGTGTGATAGCTTGTTGTATCTGTGCTGATGGTTATGGAAGGTCTTCCAGTAATCATTTTTAGAGGATTACAACAGCAATGCTAATATGTGACTATGGCCCAACAAGAATGTCTTGGTGCTGGTCACCCAGCAGCTGTGAGTACTGCTGATACAGGCACTGACTGTGGGTGAGGACAGGCAGACTAAAGGCCATGGCTGGCTGAAGTGGCATTGGATGATGGCCCTCAAGTGTCACGGAATCATAGAATGGTTTGGATAGGAAGGAGCCTTAAAGATCATTGCTTCTAACCCCCTTGGCATGGGAAGGGACACCTACTAGAAGGAGGAATGTCTGAGGACCGTCTTACATAGGCTTTTTAGCTACATACTGGGCATTACATGGGGCCAACATTTTTGGTGCTTTTCTTAATGCCAGTGGTCATATCATTAGAAACTCTCAGCTATTCAGTTTTGGAACTGATTGTCATAACCTCTGTCTTGGCTGCTAATATGGACATAATATCCCTTGCTTGGAAAAGGCTAAAACCAGTAGCTAAATCAGCCCTGAGATGATGAGTTTAGCTGGTTTAAGAAGATTCCCCATGGACATTTTTGTGAGGCAAAGCAGCAGTTTCACTGATACTGTTCTTGCTTAGCATTGTCTTGCTATAGAATTACACTGTCATCACTTAAAAGAGTGGTATAATGATATGGCACCTTGCCAGTTTGAAGGTGTACTCTGGGATAGAAGAACCATCTCACAAGTAGTCTCCTGGATGATGATGGAGTTAAGCAGAAAAACTCCTGATCCTGATGTAGTTCTTCTATTAATAAGTGCGTGGCAAAGAAATTATCATATACAAGGAGGTAGGTAGACTGTATGCAGATCATTTGTTCACCCATATCAAAGCACATCTGGAGTTAAGTCAAAGGTTAAAATACCAGGTGTGCAAGAGCAAATGCAGAATATTTAGGAGTAGCTTCAAATTTTAAACATTGACATGAGTAAGAAGTCATATTTAACAAGGAAAATCTATAAGTATCCTGAAGAGACATCATGTCTCAAAAATATTAAGTCTGAATTGTAACTTTTCCTGTGAATCTTGCAATCGCTCCATATATGCCTCTGCACATTTTACCAGTAAGAATAAACTGGTGGAAGCAGGACCCTGGCTCTTTCTCAAGTGCTTAGTCTTGCTTATTCCCATTAGCTGAGTGTTATTAAGTAGATATTTCTGTTTTGCCACATTGCCTACTAATTACCCTGTACATGTCAGGAAGCTGAATGGTTCTTGTTGTCTGATCTATTCAGTCTGTACTGACTAATTCTGCTCTGACATAAACCATATGCAAGCCAAATGTTCAAAACTCTTCTGCTAAATATGCAGGTCAAATGCAGTGAGAAACACCAGAGAAAAGAAAAATAATACCTAAGAAATTAAGTGAAACATCTCCAGCATAAGAAGCAACAAGTATGTAAATGGGAGCATATTTCAGAAGAGAGAAAACAGATAATTATAGCTAAATTATCACATTCTCAATCTGGGAAAAAATTATGTTGGTCAATAGGTAATAAGCCTTAGTAAGAAAATAACTGAACATGTTACAGATATGAATAGGTTGTGTTTTCAAATGTTATGAATCTAGCACTAGAAGATATCAACTCTCAGAGTCACGGCTGTTCACCTGCTGCAGTCTATTAACACATCGGTTAACCCTTCACAGATAAATGGAAGTTTTACAGTAGAGTGTAGTTCCATGGCACAGAACATAGATCGTATATCTATGAAACAGCTTTTGGAAGACAGTGCACCTAAGAAATAGCAGAGAGGTTTTGAAGATGAGTGCCACACAGATCCAGATCACTGAACTACAACTTTTTATTCCATTACATTGTATATCTATGCTTCAGTTTCATCATTAAGTGCTAGTTCATATTTTTAAAGTCTTCTCATCTTTGCAAAAACCTTGGGTTTATACACCTCTCTGAACAAAAAACCAAAAGCCAATGGCAGTTTTATGAACACAAGTAGAGTTTCATCCTTAACCTAGACTCATTGCTTTGCAGTCATTCACTGCACAGTCGAAATATAATAAAATGATGTTCTGTAAATGACTGCAGACTTTGATCCTATATTGGAGTGCATCAGAAATCACTCACTATTCTGCAAAGAATGGGACAACATGGACGGAAAGGACAGCAACGTGAGAGGAAGAAACCTGACAGATATTTTCAATGAGAAAATTTGTTGATTAATGCCCTGAAATGCCAATAAAATAGCAGAAATATGAGCAAAAAGGTTAAGATTCAAATATATATGTGCTTATTATTATTCTTTGTTGGAACTTTGGGGCTTTTTAGAAATACTGTACAACATCAGCAAAATTAATTAAAATCATGCTTTTTTTTAGAGCTGAATATTTTTAAGTGATTTTAAATATTGTAGAAGAAAATTAACAGGTTTGATGTTCTTGTTTGTGTTGAGGAACTTTTTCATTAGCTCAGATATTTTTGTGGGACACAAAACCCCCTTTTTTGCCTTGGGATATTACTTAGCACAGTTGTGAGTCTAGGCTGGATAAATGAGCTTACAAATGGATAAAATGAAAATTGCACCTTTGCAGATAATATTCAGTGTTCTCGACTAAAGCCTTTCAAACCTGATGAAATATGGTATGTAGCAGAATCCCTTCAGGAGGTAATTAGTACTGAGGTTGCATTTAATCATTGTATTACTTTATACAGTCCTCAGAAGGCAATGAATTCAGTTTGATTTTTGTAATGTTTTCAAGGAACACACTTCTAAATTAGCTAGAAAATAGAAGAAACAAATTCAGAAAAATGTGCTTTTATTTTGCACAAAAAATATATTTATTATACTGTCAGTTACAGTTTTTCAAGTTTAGAGATATGTATGGTAGATTTTTGAGACTGAGGTTATATTCAATCTCAATTTTTATTTTGGTGTGTAATTTATACAGTGTTTTTCAGGCAGCTGTGGTTTCAGTTTTATCCAAGTCAAATGTGGCCTAATCTCAGAAGATGTTTAGTACTATGCCTCATACACTATATCCCATCCTTCATCAAGTCTTTTGACTTCACAGACAGAATTGTTAAAGTTAAAAGAGACCTTTGGATGTCACCTGGCCCAGCCCTCAACTGAAGCAGGGTTACTGTGTAGGGATGCTATTGGACACACCGTCAAAAAAGCCTTACTGCTGTCTAGGAGGGGAATAACCACTGTTCCCTCACCTACCAAGCCAGTCATTTCATCGTAGAAGTTTATCAGACTGATCAAGCGTGACATACCCTTGATGAATCCATGCTGACTGCTCCTAATCACTTCCTTGTCTATGGCTAAGAATGATTTCCAGAATTAGTTGCTCCATCACCTTGCCAGAGATCAAGGTCAGGCTGACCAACCTATAGTTCTCCTGGTCCTGATTCTTAACTGTTTTGAAGACAGTCCAGTCCTCAAACATCTCTCCCACTGCATTCATTATTACTAGATAATCAACAGTGCAATAATATCAATTTCCTCAACATACATCCTATCAGGACCCATGGATTTCTATGTCCAGTTTACTAAAGTATTCTCTATTCTGTGTCACACTGATAACCAGCATGGATTATTCTTGTTTGCCTGCACAATTTCATAGAGTTGTGTCATTTGTTACCTACTCTCCAACATATCCACAAAATTTAAACTGTCCTGGACCTCATCACTCATGGCTTTTCTTCAGTATTGGCAAATGAGGTTTTGTCACAGCAATATTCACAAAGAATTCTGCTACATGCCTACTTGAACCTTCCACTAGACTGTTTTTGTTCTCCTCTAGACCGTTAACTTCTACCCCCTGTTTCCTTTTCTAGTTCTTTGTTATCTCAAACATAAGTTGATTGAATTCTGAAGCTCTTAGCATCCTAGGCCTTGCTTTCTCTTGTGTGTGGGACGAGTTTTCTTTTTATTGTTCGTCCATCATCCACTTGCCAAGTTTTCAGACAAGCACTGTGGCAGCTTTGGAGGAGCTCCCTGAAGATTTCTCATAAACATCCATGTATATCTCTCCACTGTCCTCTATCTTCTCACTACATCCTTAGGCTGAGCCCAGCACCAGACTCTTGTTTCCAGCCCTTTTATTTTTACTGTCTTACACACAGATTTCATGTTTGTTCAGTGCCCATTATGATCAGACTTTAGGATAGTTGAAATGAACATATGAGCAGTGCTAGTAAGATGAAAGAGTATGGATTCATACCCATTAACAGTATCACTTCAAATGCAAGCAACACTAGGGAATATGTAGTGCTGTGTCACAGGTGACAGTGGTTACAGCTGAGGACCTATTCTGGTCACAGCTCAGGTTGTACCACTTTCTGGGGTTCATCATAAACACAGAGGGTTTTTTGCATCAGGTACTAAAAATTTATGGATTCCCTTATCTCTAATTTGTATTTTTCCTATAACAGAAACGCATAGCAGAAATGCAAAACTGAAACTGGTGTTTGTCTGCCTTACTGTGCCACAGGTCACATTGAAATGCTGAAGGGCATTGCAAAGGACTTGTGAATGTAGATGCCTTCACCTGTTGTGACACTCAGATACTGCAGAAATGGAGGGGTCTTAATACAGCTGTGGCCTCACATTCCTTCAGCAAATCCACCCCTGTTCACATAACTGTTTAAGGGAAAGAGTGTCAGAAGATAACTCTGTCTATGGTGTAAAACAGTCTGTGGGCATCCTAGGAAAATGAACATGAGCTTTGCTAAAAAGAGATGCAGTTACACCAACAACTCAGTCAATATTCTTCTTACTATACCCAAAATGCACATCAAATGCTACTTGCAAAATACTTTATTGCTACTAAACAAAGCATATTGTAATAAATGTATTGTAAATGAAGAATATATTGTAAATGTTGACAATATACATTGGTATATTTTCCTTTCCATGGTGGCACTTTTTTACTTGCGAGGCACTAAAGCTTGACATTTATAAATAACACACATTCAAGAGTGTATCATAACTATCAAAAGATGTAAGGACTTTATATAGAAACTTTGATAAGTTATTTGGATTTGCTATGAACATGAGCATGATAATGCACATGGATTAATCAATACACCTTTCAGAGGAGCCCCATTTGGGAAAATGCAAAAGCCATATCTTGCAGTCAGTAATAAATATTTCATTAAATTATCTCTAATTTAACTTCCACTCCAATAGGCAAACCTCTAGTGGTATGTACTTTTTTCCTCGTGATTTTCACTGGTAACATGCAATCATCTCACAGGTCTTTCCTTTCTGATCTGTGGCATATTGCCTCACCTTAGATTAATCTCTTAGTTGTTATCTCATTTAAGTAGGTAATATTTCACCATCTAATCAGCTTAAAGCAACCTGAGTAGAACAATATGGGTTTACATTTGGCATTCAGAAACATTTCTGAAACAACAAGAAAGAAATTTGATAAAAATATATGATCCCTATTCTCTTTATGCAGGAAAATGCACAATGTTTTTACCGACATAATTAAATTGCCCACATTTCTGGCTTTTTCATAATGAAAAATAAACCCTTCTCTGTTTAGATGATTAGATGATTTAGGTGTTTAGATGATTTGCTATGTTAATTTAAAGCAGAGAATCCAGTAGTACCTACTCAGGCATTACTCTTCTTGTGGAACATAGACAGAATTAAATCAGCACCATAGCTTCTTAGCATAAGAGATTTCATTGAGATTTTTTATTTTCCTGTTTTAAGTACTCCCTTTCAGTGCTTGCATTTGTATATACTATTATGGTGAATAGGAAAAAATCTGTTTATCATGTCATCCAGTTATGAAAAGAAATACTATGTTCAGATTTCATACTTGTCAAGTTTTTTGATACATAAATAGCAATTTATTCCAAGGCTTTAATGTTTTCTAGGAAGATAGTAAATGCTTCTAGCTGCTCTTGCAAATTATTTTTGATTGGCAAGTAAGAGTTGCTGTTGTTTTGGTGGCTATTACAGCATTTGCACCTTTGGGACAGTGGGGATGTTGCCCATCTCCAAGATTAATTTTTTTCAGAAACCTGAATGAAAGTGAATGTAGAATAGTAAGGAAACTGAATGTAGTGTCAAAGAGGGTCTCATAAGATTTGCTGACAAATGGAACACAGGACACTAACAATTTAAGTATAAATTAATCTTTAATACAGATTAGCAGTATGAAAAGAAACCCCAGAGTAAATGGTTTTCCTCCCTGTATGTCACGGTGAATTGGTGCTATAGCTTAGTTGAGTCATCAGTGATCTAAAATGAATTCACTCAGATGTTTGCTTGTAAAGGCTTGGCTACTTGCTTTTATTTGTCAAAAGACTATTGCCTTGCTTAGACTGAAGGTTAGATAAAATGCATTTGCTAAGACATCTTTTCAGTTCTTTATAGGTAATCTTTTCCTTATGAAGCTTCATTTCTCATTCTCTGCACATTTTCCATCCTCAACTTTTTTGGATGTGTGCCTCATAGGCTTGATACTATCCTTCCTCTCCAAAAATATGTCAGTAGCTTTCCACATTGCATCCTACTGCTTTGTCACATTCAGTTTATTTTAAATTAAAAAAAAACAAAAACAAAAACAAAAACAAACTTCACCAATTTCAAAATTTTCTATGCTAGGTATTTATTTTCACATAATCAAAGCTTTGATAGATGTGCAAATTTGGTGCTCTTTGCCTAAAACCCAACTGGAACAACAAATCCTACAAAACCAAAACTCTTCTCTTCTTCAGCTGTAATTTCCATCACTTTCACATGGCCCTGAGCAAGTGCACATAGTAGCAGTGCAGTAAACCATGAATCCTCTCACAGCCCTCTAGATCTCTGAAGAGAAGTGAGACTCCATTTACCTATTCTTCCCTATTGAAATATGGTGAAATGTCCATCTTTCCTTTGCTTTTAACATTCTGGCTAATCTAGCACAGGGGAATAGAAAGATCTGTATTGGTTCTTGGAACAAGAGCCTCAGGCAGTCCACACTGTGAAGCAAGAGAAGGCAAGAACTGTCTCTTATGAAGTACATATGAAAGTACTCAGCAGTTTAGATGTGCTGGACTGAAGATGCTCAAAAATTTCCATGTTACATCAACTTCATTTCCCATATGATGTTTTATTTTTTTTTCCTTGTAGATATTTGGTGCATTAAGCTTACAATAGAAGCTTTCAGCACAGTTCTTTCCAATATTACTTCCTAAGAAACACTTCTGAGTTTGGTGAATTGGCTATAGGTCCTACACTGAGATATACCTGCCACTTTGAGACAAAATTTATGACTACCATCACATTATAATTTTAGCAGAACTTCTGATACTCCTGTAACATCCATTTGTCATTTATCTTGTTGATTAGCTGTTCATCTTGAGAGAAGAATACTGTATATTTTCATTTATAAAAGGGCAAGCAAAAATTCCAGACACTAAAACCCAAATTATACACTACAAATTCTAGAATGTTGCTTCAGGTGATACACTGTATTTTATATATCTATGCTTATGTAATATTATTCAGAGTCTAGTAGTTGTTAGAAAGATATAATTGCTGTTATAACTCACTTGCATTACCCAAATTAGGTTGCATGTGAAAACCAAATATAGAAGAAAAGCCAGAGTATACCTCCTTGAGCAAAGCAAAATCGTAACCCCAGTGGAGATTTGATTTTATAGTTGTTTGTATCTGTGCTAAAGAACAATGTTTAATCAAGAAAAAACCAGTTTCTTCTCTTCAAAAATAGTACTGTCAGTGTACTATCAGTAATTGACAGAGAAAAAAAGAACCATAGAACTATTTCAGTGGCTTGTCTGCAAAGGAAAGTGAAAGAAGAAACTGCAAAAAGGCTCTGGACCATGAAATAGAGTAAATAAAGCATTATAGATTTAGAAAATAATAATGAAAACCATAGGAAAGAATAAATAAAGAAGAACATAAATCCTTTTCTTATAGTAAAGAGAACAAAAGGAGAGAATTTAGAGAATAAAGCTGCCCTCATAATGGCAAACTGCTAAATATTTTGAGATTCATTCCATTATTTAAGATGTCACAGTGTACTGCCATTAAAATTATGGACCTACTTTATCTATGGGGCATACTCAAGTCCAAAGTGTGGTAAATTTTTGAGTTTCACCATTGACAGACAAGTTTATTTTCTTCTTAAAAAAAAATCTGAAATGCAACATCTCCCAAGAACGTCTGGTGACAGTGATGTAGATATTGTTTGCTCCTTTAGATGAGATGCATATATTCAGTGTCATTTTAGTTCTCATACTGTGGGAAGAAGGGATCATGGGTTTCTGTTTTCTCCTTTCCCAAATGGCAGAATTCATTCTCTGGTGATGTGAGGAAAGAACAGTGTTGATACTTCTCTTTGTGCTGGAAGCTGAAATAAAATATGTCATAGCATCTGAAGCTGCTAGAAGCATTTTTCATATTCATGCATTCCTGAAGGGAAATCATATAACCAACAGGTGAGCATCTGAAATGCTACTGTCCCTTCACACTCTGTGTTTTCAAGCTTATCTTTCCAGGTTTGTTTCTTAACCACTGGGGATTTTGTTTTTATTTTTAGTCTATCTGACAGAGTTTAGTACAAACATCTACACTGCCACAAAGGTGTCCTTTTTTTTTCTTGGAGCCAGCCCTGCTCCTCCTAAATATGCATAGATAAATACTTTGGACTGTCTAGTCACAATTCACATGCCCAAAGCATAAAGTTTGGGACATGATGTGGACTTTGGAATAGAGTCTCTTCTCTATGAGCAGTATGGGCTGCTTACAGGAAAGATCTGGATGAAAAAATAAAGTGCTTAAACTATTCCCTGTGACAGAAATGGAGATATTATTGTGATACCACATTTATAGTGATGATCTGCTTAAGTTTAGCTGTTGGATATCACAGACTTCTCTGTTTTCTTCCTAAATAGATTGCTTACTTTTCTTCAAGGAGTTCCTGGCTTGGAGTCTGATCTTGATGGTTTGGTAAGCTTCAGATATTTCTGTAAAGCTGGAAATGAAGTTCTGCTTGGACCTGAAATACTCCAGACATAGACCTGATGTTGTGCTAAACAGGCAGGAACCCAAAGGTAGACTGCAAAAAGTCTTTACAGGTGCTGGTAGTCTCAGGATCCCAAGTGGTATTTGCTTCCCTTTATCTGCCCCTCCTTGGAGGAAGGCAACTCAAAACCCTGTAAATTCCCAAAATGGATTAATCTGCCTCCTGAAGTTATTTTAAAACAACAGACTCAGTCTGGGAACCTGAACAGTGCATGGCAGGATGATAAAAACTTAAGATGGTCTCTGAGGGACATGTGCTTGTGACTTAGAAAATGTTTCCAAAAACTTCATGTTCCCATCGAAAAGTCATTGCTGACATATCTTAATTTTATAGGAAAAAATCTTTTACTGGAAAATTCTCAAATGTCTTCATTAGAGAAACTTAATCCACACTAAACACTTTCTGGGGCTTCAGTCCAAATTGAGTTAAAACAACATAAAAATTCAGGGCATTGTCATAAACAATAGTACTGAGGAGTACATACAAATGTTTGGAGTTCATGATTTCAAACTGGAAAGAAAAATTTTACATCAATGCACAAAATCATTTTTATTTGATAGCATGGATTGACTTAATGGAGCATAATGAGGAAGATAAATTGATACCTCCTGATTTCTAACCTCTTATTCTATTCATTATCTTTCTTTGATTTCCATTACGTATAATGATCCTTCTGCTTTCACATGTTTCTTTATTAAATTCCTTCCAAGAGAGGGAAAACCCACCAATCATCCCGAATCCTGAAAATTCTCAACTGATTTTCATATTTTTCATATCATACAGATTTAATAACAATGTTAATTATTGATGAAGGCTTGATTATTCTTTACTCTGCCAAGATCTGGTATAAAGTACAAGCCCATGAATCTTATGGCATATTGTAAGTGAATCGGTTTTAATGATTTCTTCATGTACTAACATATGTATTTAATTACTAAGCTTTATTCACTAGCATTTTAGCATGACCATTATTAATAAAACTCCTGGATTATGTAAATGAATAAGAAAATTATTACTGCGTAGTTTTCTGAGGCACCTGACATGATGGTACACTTTTATGTGTTGCAAAATTCCAAATATCAGCATTAGATCTGGGTGTGCAAATCAAAAAGCTCTTCCTCACTGTCACCCTAACTATCATGTCACTATCTATTTTATTAAATGATGTATTAAAAAATATGCAGTCTGTGAAAGTGAGTACACACCTGAGAACATGCTTCATTGGGTAGGGAGTTACAGCTGTCTTACCCTCTCTGCCTTGATGATCTGACTTTCTGAAAATTAACGTTTGGCTTTGGGGAGGTTTCTCCTTGGAGCTGCAAGAGATTTCCTCTGCATCTCTAGTTTTAAAGCTGAGATGAGAGTCGGATGCAAGTCTGTGACTTTCTGCACCCTCTAATAGAAGATGATTATGCATAAAATTAAAACAGTAAGCTCCCTAAATTGTTCTAACAAAAGATTGAGCACCCATTGCCTGAAACAAGTTTCAATCTCTTTTATACTGAATAAATTTTTACAGCAGTGTTAAACTAACTTGAGTAAAATGACTACTGTTATTGACTGATAATAAGAAAATGCTAGTTTATTATATCTGTTTGTTTATTGCAGTCATATTATGAAGATGACATTTATGTATCAGCTTTGATTTGAGCAAATAACTTTGACATTCAGCAACAAAAGGTCAATCTCTCAATTACACTTTGAAGTTTAGAATTCTATTGTTCAAATACAAACTTTCTCCTCTCTACCTGCACCCAGTTTTGTACCACAGGATAGAAATAGCCAGGTGAAATAGAAAGGAATTGCATGCATCTGGTGGTGGGACAGTCATGTGTTTCCTATAATTTCCCATTCTCCTTTAAAACAAAGAAAAGGAAACATTACAATCAGATTTAGCAAAAGGGAAAAGCCATCAATACCCATTAGGTAAATATGAAAACTGGCTTTGAGATTTTTCTTTCCATTTTTATAATGCTCTTTTTACAGACAAGTTCTCATCTGAAATACCTCTCTCACCATACCCACATTCAAAAATACTTGTATCCTGAATAATTAAAAAGTCTATCAAAATCTCTTTTTCATAATATCCTATTCACTGCACAAATGTCACATATCACTTTGTAAAAACAATTAAAAATATAAGAGAAGCAGATGGTATGGTATTTTGAAGGTGGTAGACTGCAAAAAGATGCTGAGTTCATTCACAGAGTTGCCTTGTTCAATTAAAAAAGATGCCTTGTTAATCCCAGTGATCTCTGTAGGACTGATGATCTCATGCTTCACATTTAAATATGCACACATAATCACTTCAAGAGCCTTCCAAAAGCTGACATGTTACATTCTTGAAGGAAAGCCAAGGATTTCTGTACTGTAGCATAACACAAGAAAATGTATTTTGAACAGCGATTAGGGTAATGGCTGAGATTCAACAGTCTTTGGACCAGAATTCCCTTTTGATTTCTGAAGACAAAATCATGATCCACTACTGATAAATCCTGATTTAGAAAAACTGGAATAGTTCTTCTAGACTGAAGAATAACTGAAAGCCCTGGTACAGAAATGACTGGCTCTATCTTTGCATTTCAAGCATATGTCTAAGTATTCATAGGCACTTTAAAGCTGATTTAACTTTTATTTTTTGCTCACTTTCTAGAAGAAAAAAAAAAATCTATGCTTTAGAGCAATAGATACCATGCAAAGAACACTATCTGAGGATATGGATATTTAATTAATTATGGGATTTAATTTTGTGATTGGAATATAGGGATAGAAAGCTGTCATGCATCTTTGATTCTGAGGGAATTTTTTACTCTCAGTATGACTCATTTTTTTCTTTACAATGGGAAAGAAAGCTCATGGTTCACAATGTCAAGTGAGAATGAATATATTAAAATAATACTGGTGACTGCAAGTGTTAATTACTTCCCTTGTTTCTCTCTGATGCTGAGGCTATTAATTGTCTGCCAATTTTGTCTTGCCTGTTTTCAAATATTGCCAGCCTTTGCTGAAACAATGTGGAAAATGTTCTGATTAGGAACAAGAAAAAAATAATCCATGCTAACCAAAATTTTTTTCTTTAATTATTCCATCATGTATTTTATTTCCAAAGTTTGCTGGCTTACAGGTACATAAATACATGACACTCATTTAAAGATCAGTTTCTAGTCTGATACCTCTGTGAATGAAATATATGATGTTTTTCCTGATTTATGAGTCTTGTTCAAACTATGCTTTGAAAATAGAACCAGGAATTTCTTACTGCTTCTGTCACCAGACTGTCCTTTCCACTAAAAAAAAAATATATATATATTACATTTCGTGAACTAAGGGATATGATATTTTCACTTTTTCAGTCAGAAGGCTGAACAGTTTAACAAATGTGGGACTAGGCTCCATTTGATTTGTCCTAAATTTTTTAGGGAAGTCCAAAACCTTACTCCAGTACCTTGAGGTGGAGCTGTGCAGGTGCCCATTGAAGCAGAAGCTCAGAAAATTTCAGCCTGAGCTCTGCTTTAGTATAACAGGAAGCTGCTGGTAACAAGTGGAAACAGAACCGTGGCTACAAAAGGCAGGCACACAGAGTAGGGCAGTTAGTTGTGTTAATCAGCACAGATGTGTTGGCTACTCACTTAGTAGATTTACAGTTCTCAGGTGCAGAATGTGTTGATTCTTCCTCACTGAGGTGACACAAGAAGGTAGAGGGAGGGAAAAAGGAAGCTGAAGGTAAGAAATAAAGGATCAAAGGGCACAAAGCTGTAGGGAACTAGGCTTTATTATAGTCACTATATGCAAAACAATCTAACCAGCTGTGATACAAGGCTGAAATGGTCCAAGACCCTTTCTCTGGGTTTGGATTGAGGGGCAGTGAGACTGTGGAGGTGCTGAGAGCAGGATAACAATGTCAGACACTTTACCTTAATACTTGCTGTCTCCTTTGCCCCGTCAGTCTCCTACTTAAGCAATTTTCTGACTTGGAATTTTGTATTCAGATTTTTCCATAACCTCATACACACTGTGTGCTAGCAAGAGTGTGCTCTATAAGAACATACTAATAGAAACTTGAACTGTTTTGTATCATAAAGTTACTGTACTCTGTAATTAAGATACATTGAGAAGGTATGTGCATGCAGTGAGTGCTCCCAGTTCTTTATGTAGTGATCAGGTTGGCTTGGACACTTACCTAGTTTTGTATTGTGAAATTTCTCCTTTCAGTAAGGTGGGAAAAAGCTATTTTTATATTCACTGAAACATAAATAATCCTGTACTTATCCAGGGACAGAAAGCTTTGGATTTTATTGTTTGCTATAGGGATTTCATCTTAGGTCATCATAATGGAAAATTTATGAGGTGCTTCAACTGCTGTATCTCAAGGTCACCTGAAAAATGTCTTCATTTGATTTGGAAGTATCACTTGTCTGTTTAATAATTTTAATTTGTGTGTTTATTAACATCCTGACATACAGAACTCCTTGGCAGCAAAATCTGAAATTTGGTGGGTATTAATCTGTATGTGGGTTTTTTTTGAGGGCACCACAATGGCATAACAGTTGTGATTACATGAACTGAATGTAGTCAAAACAAATAAAAAAAAAATCACTGCCCCAGGAGAGATAAGTGAGATTTGTCCATTGGAGCCTACTGGAAAAAGACTGCACAGTAGACACTGTGCAGTCATAAATTTGTAATGTGTAGCCATTGTGACTGGAGGGATAAATATTCAGTACCTGTTATTACCTGATAAAGTCATAAATATGTATGGATCCATTTTATGTGATAATTAGAGAATCTAGTTTTAGCATCTGCTTTTACCTGATAAACAAACTTTATTATTTTAAATGAAGGCAAAGCAATAATTTACAAGCTATATGCTCCATGAAGAGGTGAAGCAAAGCTAAGAAAAGGAAAAACGCAGTGTTTTAGGTGCACATCCCCTGTTAAACAGAAGGCTGTGCAAACAAGAACTACATGTGCTATCCTATAACTTTTTGAAAATACTCCTGTCTGCCTTTTGAGTACATTTGTAAGCAATTGAACTAAATTAAATTTGAAATAAAATGGAGTTATGGACAAACATGGCCATACCAAATATGTTTATTTTGTGGATGAAGTTTAAGTATGGGTGCTTACCAGGATAGCTGATTTCTATAGCCCTACCTGTGGTGGAAAATTGGATCAATATATTCTGATAATCCATTGTTACAATGGTCAGACAATAGCCAATATACAAATAATTAGAAAATCTAAGTCAAGAATTGCTATTTTACATTATAGTCTTAGACTTGGGCCATAACTTGCATGCTATTTCACTAAGTGCAAAATATTCGGAGTCCTTACTTTTCCTTCCCAGCAGCCACAGTGAGAGAAACTCATGTGAAATTCAGATTTCTTCCTTGCCAGCTGATAAGGTGAGTAGTTTTAAAAGGTACTGCCTTTTTTCAGAGCTTTTAAACTACCACTTCTGTTTATCAATATAAATTACTTTCTGTCTCTTACAAGTGCCATTTCCTTTAAAAATTGCTTTATGATGAGGAATATATCTTGGCAAGATGGCCCCATAAATCACAGAGGTATAGTTGTGAGAAATGGAGAATGATGTGTAAAATAAATTAATATTTTCTGTATATTAGAAAAGTACAGGAAGGAATCCAAAAAACCCAGAAGTTTTTGGATTCTGAGTCTGTGCTGTCTCTTGCGTTTTTTAAGAAAATTGACTGACTGTTTCTGATGTAGAAAAGCATTCTGTTACCATTGACATTGCTGCAACTCCTTCATTTGAACTCCTATTTTGGCTGCCACTGTTTCATCCTCCTGCTGCTGTCTTCTGACAGAGCTGTTTACTGTGCACATTTGCTCCTGCCTGATGCTTTTTTCAGTTGTCCTCCTCTCATGGCTGGTCACAGTCCTTTATTCCTGCTGACAAAATCTGGCACGTGGGCTGTGTGACATAAAAGCCTTTGATTCTGAGTGGAAAGGGGCGCTGGTTGAGTCTTATGGGAGGAATGGAGTACTTTATTTACATGGCTCTTGGAAAACTCACCCTATGCATGATATTCATAGGTTAAGGTCCAAGCTATAAATGTATGTGGAATTAATATGACATGATGCTCCTACCTTTATTTTTCAAAGAGTTTGGAGCCACTCCAATGGAAATCTGGTTGTTTCATAAGGTATGACAATAAATTATCCATTCTTTCATTCTTTGAAAGAATAAATATGTTTATCTGAATACATTTTCTATTGTTTAAATGGCCTTCATAATGCAAATGTGGAGAAAGGATGATAACTTATTTACCTTACTGAGTTTTAGTAGTAGCAAAGACTTTTTTTTTACATCTGTTCCTCAATAATGTGCTTCCTTCTGTCACTCTTTCTCCCTGCCCTTTAATGTGGGCAGCCCAAGGATGAATGGCCAAAGCAGAGGTCTGCCATTTTCCGAGTGACAAATCCCTCAGAGTCCATTGCCAGCTGAAATGGTTCTGTCTTGAGGCAACTCAGGGTTTCCTTACTTGCAATGGTTATAATTAACTCTGTGATGATCCTTCCACCCCCCTCCTCTGTCATACTGGGTTGATCTTATATGAGGTCCCTCAAGGCTGTTCCTGCAGCTGGATGGATGTAGACAGGCAGACTGCAGCAGTATAAGATATAGCATGTTCTCCTTTCTTGTGAAAATCCAAAGCAAGATTCTTACAGAACTAGTACTCAGCTTGATGCTTTGCCTGATTTACATCAATTTTTTAAAAAAATTAATTATAATGTGATTACTGATAAAGCTCATGAAAGACACAAAATCCCCAGAAACAATAACTAGAAGAAGCAGATGGTTAATGTGAATTTGTTACTAGGTGTTTTATTGGAACGAAAGATAAGTCATATTTAAGGACAAGGAATTCAGCCCACAAGTTTAGAGACACTGTCCATGAAAGCAGTGACTTTGAAACCACTAAGGTTTTGTAAACTGTTTGTACTGATACCTTAGTTAAGATGAAGAACATGCTTTTGAAATCAGTTTCCCAAAATGCCATTGAGAAACATCCAGTCTGAGAGAGCAGCCTGGATATAGTCCAAAGTAATACCTACCAGAAAAGGGTGTAATGTGGGCATGCAGCTGCATGAGAGTCCTCTGAGTGACCTGATAGCAAATAGAGTTGGTATGTAAGGCAGACTGTAGGATAATACATTATTTTGCAAATAAATGTGGGTATATTTATGGTCATATGACCAGGATATTGCATGCAATTCTAGTATGCATAATTTCAAAGGGTTATAATAATGCAATCAGAAACTGTGAAGCTGATTCAAAAAGATATCTTGGAGTAGAAGAGATAGCCATCTGGATCTGAAATGTGGTGGGTTTTTTCCTTTGATTTGTAGTCTAAAAACTTTTATTATTGTGACTAAGAATCATCGAGATTATTATGGACTAAGAAGATTTTTAATACACTTGGCAAAAAGTATGTTGTAAACTAGTGATTGGAAGATAAACAGATTTAAATTGCCTATATGTTTTTTGTTTGTTTGTTTGTTTTTTTAATGCTGAGGATTATTAATCTTTGGCACAAGCTTTCATGGAAAGTCATGATTTCTTCATCTCTTGATATCCCTATGATCAGGACAGAATGCCCTCTTGGAACTTGTAGTAGCTAAGCACAAGTTACAGCTCCTACCTAGTACAGGAGAACCGTGATACACACTGGGTCAAGCTGAACAATATCCAACAAATAGTCTTTTCCAGCCCTAAAATCCATGAATCTGTGTTGTTAAATTTATATATGCCAACTTTTTACACAACTGGCTCCTAATTTCGAGTTACTTGATAACTATGAATCATCTGTCACCTGTGCTATCTAGTTGCCAGCATGCGCTTATTTCTGGAATTAGTAAATCTCTGTTCTGCACATTCTCAAGGCACTTCTTCCAGGCAGTGCTTTCATGCAGATAAGGCATTCTACAAACAAAAGAGCACAATGCTCTTGTGACAGGTGGTGCTGTGATGTAACCTTAATTAATCAAACATACTGCTTTGTTTTTTTTTCCAGAGAGCCTTACAAGGGCATTCAGTAGCTGAGGGTGTGGGTGGCAGAAATATGATTAAAAGGAGATCTGGTATTATTTAAATTTCTGTCATTGTTTAAAAGACAATTGATTTTGTCCTTTCATTTTATCTCAGGATATTTTCAGCAACTAATAACCGAATAAAATTTTAAAATTTTCTGCTAAAATCTGGCATAGGACTTTTACATTTTATTTTCTACCCAATGCTGTCATCCCAGCCTGGGGAATGAGATTAGGACCAGCAGCTGTATATTTAATAACAATATTTTTTTTGTTTAGGAAGATCTAGCTCTCTATATGTCAGCATGGAGTGGCAGTTGATGTGTGAAATGAAGATGGGAGATTCTCTTGAGTCTGAGAGGGGTTTTGCCACACCGTTTAGAGAGAAATGTATTTTATTCTGACATCTAAACACTGACAACTTAAAGAATCTTGGACACTGGGCCATTGATGAAGGGAACAAGTCAAGGTGTTTTCCATTCTTAGATCTAGTTTTGAGTGATTTAGGGTAGGTGCTACAAATAGAACTTGATCTAGAAATAAAATTTATTAATATAGGGCCATATATTATTAGAGCACGGTGCTAACATCACCAAGGTCATGGGTTCAATTCACTTAAGAGCTGGACTTGATGATTCTTCTGGGTCCCTTCCAACCCAAGACTATCCTGTGATTCTGTGATCTGTAGCTCTCTGTAGATTACTTGACATTTATAGTAGAATACTACAGAGCTCAAATGGACTAAATTCTCACAACAATGAATAAGAAAAAATTTTACTTGGAAAGTTTAACGGTCTATAACATGAGTAATGGAACAGAAGAAATTCAGATATGACACAAAATATCTGTCTGATGCATGAATATATAATATATGCAGGTGGTGCACATATAAATAATGAAAAAATTAATATATTTGTTTAATTACAATAGTTAAACCCATTTTGAAGACAAATAATAGTTAACTTCTTAGAGCAGAAAAATCTGTATTTAATCTGTGTTTGAAGGAGCTTTTGGACACTGCAGACAGAATCCCCTGTGTGGATACACACTCAGCACCTGGGCACAGCATCCTGGTGCTGAATTCTGATTTTTACAGTCTTTTATAATGGTACAGTGATCTTAATCTATATGAAGTAATCCAATATGCTAGCATTTTAATCCACATTATTTTAGACTATAAGGCTACTTTGTGTGCAAACTTATTTGCCTGATTTTTGTCTGTTAAAAAAAAAGTCTGTTTCACAGAACCATCTGTCTCTAGGATCTCTGACTTTTCTGCTGTCTAAGTTCCTTGTCACCTAAGTAAAACTAACAGGATTTAGACTGCTTTTGTAGCAGCTTGTGCAGACCTGTACACAGTAATTTACTTTCTTATTCTATCTCCAAGTAGTTATTGAATATTATTTCTAAAATTACTTAAACTAAATAGTGTGTGGAGTTGTGTGCACCCAAACAACTAAATGAATGATGAGTAAATAATAGCTTTATACCTCTGCTGCAGACTAGAAGTATTCAAATAATGGATGTAAACCCAACAGTAAATAAAGTCCTTCAGATGTATTGGTCAGAAGTCAATGATATTCACTGAAGGCTTTGACTTGCTCTCCTTCATAGTGATATGTAAATGCATATACAGTATCTTTTTCAAAAAGCTACTTAGAAGACACTTGTTGGGGTTTTGTTCTTGCTTGCCTGTGTTGATGGAAGCTCAAAAACTAAAATTAGTTGCTGAAGTGCTTCATTAGCATTCTTAATTCTCTGTGACATGGTCTGTTGTTGTATGTCCTGCAAATTAATAGCATCAAGGCCAATTGCTTGGAGACAGCATAAGTATTTCTGTGTTTAGAAAAGAAAAGAGCTCTGGGAATTATATGAAAAATAGGTTTAATTAAGTAGGGAGAAGTAGGGAATGATATGCATTTAATTTAAGACATTGTAGAAAGCGCCTCACTTCATGTGCTTGCAGCTAGGGAAGCAGCTGTCCTATTAGAATGAACCTGCTGTCCTATTCACTCTTGTATTCTCAACCAAGCACATTTTCAAGTCAAAAACAATATGACAAGTAGGAATAAATTTGGTCAGGAGATTGAGTCATCTTATTTTTTATTCAAGTTGATTCTACACAGATTTATTCCCTAAGTAGATATGTTTCTCTCCTGAATCAGAGTTACTGTAACTGAGAAAAAAGCTTTGAGCGGTATAAACTCTGTTCCTATTCACCCTATCTCATGCCAAGTATGTCTGTCATAGTCACTTCCCTCACTTCTCAAATGGGTTATGAGGGAAAAAGTCCAACAAAGCAGTGCTCTGAGTGAAAAAGTAATAGTAGTTTCTTTACAAACATTCTACTGCATTAAGATATACTTTTGAGCTTATTCTGCAAAGCAATACGGTCTAATTCTGATGAAAGATGCTCCGCATCTATGAAGCTCTTTATCCTGGCCTCCAGCCAGCTGAGAGCAGCTCCCCAGGAACACTGAAGCAAGGGATTTGTGTTCTTCTGAGGGTCAGGGACATAAGTCACAGCTGCAGGTATGTGCTTCTCCTTCTTATTGTGCTCTGCCAAAATACCATGGTCAAGGGATGTGGCAGAGAGCTGAGGTATCTTTGGGGAAGTTCGTTGCAGTGCTGTTAATTTTTTTTTTTTTTTTTTTTTTTTTTTAAGAAGGGGCAAAGCTTAAAAGTATGAAGGCACATCTTAACAACTGTTATGCTTGTTGTGCTTACAGAAATGTGTAATGAGTACTCTTAACAATCAAGATTCATTTCTTACTTGAAACTTTTCTGCTACCTAAAACTTTTCTGCTGATCAATATCTGCTTATTTTTATTATGCAGCATTGATCACATTCAGCCCTTATTTCCCAGTTTAGAAACAGACTTTAAACATCAAGAATATGGATTTTCTCCTCTTCATCTTACAAGCACCAATAGAAACAGAGCAGAAAGGTTCCTTTTTGTCTTTAACCTCCAGTATCAGAAGCAGCAAGTTGAGTTGCTCTTCCCAGGAAGCTTGCTGACTGGGGAGTATTGGTTTAACTGCTGAATCATTCTTGAAGGCTGATCTTTTGAAAGGGCTGGATGATGATAATAGGAATGTGAATTTATAAAATGGCTCAAAGTTTGAACTTGCAGTATCACGTCAGCATTTGAGTGTGTCAGATGCAGATCTTGATGAGTTATGAATAAAAGAGGTGTCCTGCATTGAGATAAGGACAGGGAGGGATCACTCCCCAATTATGTCATGGGCAAAACAGAATTCACTTGGAGAAATTAATTGAATTTATTAACAATCAAGTCAAAGTAAAATATTGAGAAATAAACCCAAATCTTAAAAAAACCTTCCCCAACCCTTTTCCTGGACTTTAATTTATTCCTGAATTCTCTACCTCCTCCTCATCAGTATTGCAGAATAATGAAGAATGGGGGCTTTGAGTTCATCACATGTTGCTTCTGCCCCTCCTTCTTCCTCAGGGGCAAGACTTCTCATACTTTTCCTCTGCTCCAGCATGGAGTCCCTCCTACCTGAGACTGTCCTCCATGAACTTCTCCATTATGAGTCCTTCCCATTGACTATAGTTCTTCATAAACTGCTCTAGCTCTCCCTTCCACAGGGTGCAATTCCTCAGGGACAGCTTGCTCCAGCATGGAACCCTTACAGGGTCACATGTCCTGTCAGCAAACCTGCTCCAGCATGGACTCCTCTGTCCACAGTGATGTAGGTCCTGCCAGGAGCCTGCTGCAGAATGGTCTTCCCACAGGGTAACAGCCTCCTTCAGGCATCCTCCTCCTCTGGTGTGGAGTCCTCCAGGGGCCACGGGTGGATCCCTGCATCCATGGGCTGCAGGAGAACAGTTGCTTCACCATGGCCTTCAACATGGGCCGCAGGGGAATCTCAGCTCTGATGCCTGGAGCACCTCCTGCCTCTCTTTCTTTACTGACCTCAGCGTCTGCAGGGCTGTTGCTCTCACATATTGTCACTCCTCTCTTCTCTGGCTGCAATTGCTTCTGTGCAATAACTTTTTCCCTTCTTAACTCTGTTCTCACAGAGGTGCCACTGCTGCTGGTGGGCTTGGCCTTGGCCAGCACTGGGTCTGTTTTGGATCCAGCTGGCATTGGTCCTGTCACATACGGACAAAGCTTCTGGCAGCTTCTCACAGAAACTGCCCCTGCATCCCTTCTTCTACCAAATCCCTGCCACACCAATCCAACACAGGTGATGTACACTCACAGCAATGAAAATATAGTGAACCTAGCCAAATTTCCTGAAGGAGAATTGGACAAAAAGAACAAATACTTTAATATATTAAGTAAATATACATCACCTGTTATCTCTTTACATTATTTAGTTCTATAATGAACTCATCATTCTCTAAGTTTTGATATTTTTACATTTAACTACAACTCACTTTATCCTTTCATCTAGGTAACTCATTTTCCTGTATTTTTAAAATTACTGAATGATTTATCTTTTAATCTGGGTCTTTGCTTACCTGAGGTTGTATGCAATGTCCAGAAGAATGAGAATCTACAGGTCCTTTTGACAGAATTCAGCATTTCAGTAAAGCCTCAAACAGCTTTTTCTGAGCTTCCAAACTGTGAGCCTCAGAATGGATGAGTCTGGAAGCAATTTATGGATCTTTTCTAGTTGAACTGTCTTGCTTAGAGCAGGTTGCTCAGGACTATGCCTAGTTGTGTTTTGAATATCTGCAAGGTTGGAGACTCCACACCTCTCTGGGCAGCCTATTCCAATGTTTGATCACCTGCACTGTAATTTTCTTTTCTTTTATTTAAATGGAATTGACCTCAGGACCTTTTCTGCCTACGTGATTTTCAACTGGTCAGCTCCCAGCACATACTGGTGCATGGGGTTACTCTTCAGGAATTTGTATTTCTCTTTGCCTAACTGCAGGAGATTCCTGTTAGCCCAATACTCCAGCCTGTCCGGGCCCCTCTCATTGATTAAAAAAAACATCTGGAGAATCCTGCCAATTTTTTTATCATGTGGAAATGGAATGGGCAAGCCAGTATTTGAGATTGGGAAAAGCCATGTGTTTTTACCAGTACAGCATCTGAAGCACTGCTGTAGTAAGAGTTGAACTGTGGGGCTGACAGAGTTATCACATTTTTTATGATCTCAGACCTGTCTTAACAGCACTTACAAGAACCACTGACATGGTCTTTTCAAATTCATCATTTTCTGGAAATTTATTGAATTTTTTAAACTGTAAAAACTTGTGCACTTTTAAAAGAGCCAGAAGAAGAAATTCAAATAAGCCCCCTTTATCAAGTGTACATATAAAGTGAGCAAATTTAGTTAACCTTATGATCTTCCCAATAAATGTCCCCCCAAAATAACTATAATCTCTTAATTAAACAGATGTGGTTGAGTTAATAACTTTAAATATTTAATTATATCATTAAAGAGAAGGGAAGATGTGGTAATTGAAGTACTACTTGAGGAGACTTAAACTGAGTTCTTAGCTTTACTGGGATTTTTTTTTTGACTTGACGTAGACCTGCTAACAGGAAACTGGCAGAGGAAGCCTGAATCATTCACTCACACTTCACACAATGAGAAGAACCATATGGTAGACATCTCATGGAGTAAGGGTTCCTGGAATATTCTTTTATGTGCTCCCACTCACTGTGAACCTCAAACGCATGCCAAAACTGATACAAAAGTCTCTGTCTATAAAAGGTAAAGGTTATGTTGCTGGTTGTTTCTCCAACTCTGTTCTTGTTAGATGTTAGTTTAATATAGCATGAATTTGACTGAGCTAGATACAAAGGTCTCTGCAGAAGTGTCGTTGCAGTCTTGCTAGAATTTTGAAACACCAAAAAGCTCCTGTGCCTTTTTTCCAGTATGAAATAGAAGCAGCAAACTTCAAAGCTATGGACAGATTGAGAGAGATACAAAATCATGATATACCCATTGATTAGCCTGACTGAGACAACTGGTATAGTGCCTATGGGATAGATTGGACATGACCAGGGACAAAACATTTTAAGATTATGGTATTTTCATTTCAGGGTAGGTAATTTTATTTCTAGGCTTTGAAATATCATGAGGTTATTTTGGAGAGTCTTATTTGTCACAAACCCCACACCTATATTGGATTCCTGATATTTGGTATCACAGTGCATTGCAAAGAGTTAAATTTTGAAGATGTTTTGTATGTCTCCCTTAAGGTTTAGCACAGAGAGATCAAGGGTAAAGTGCCTGTTTTATGTGTGTCCTTCCTGAAAGTCTGATCTGGACTACTGTAGCTTTGATTCCAGCTAGGGTCTAGAAATACAACCTCTTACACATGATCTCCCTGGGAGGCTTTGTGCAATAGCATTCATGCAATGTCTAGGAAGACAGACTTGCATTGGTAGCATCAAGGCCATGACATTTTTTACTCCCAGCCTGCCACCAGTTTTATATACAATTCTTCTGAGTGTCTTACCTTGGAAGTGCAGTTTCAGCTCCTTACTCCACTGTTTTTAGATGGGAGGAAACAACAAATAAGGGTATGTTTCATTAGATAATACAACATTGGTCTTTTTCAATGGCAAGAGTGTCTTTTTAACGTTAATAAGAAACTTTGAAAGCACAAATTTTCTAGAAGAGGTTTTGGACTATGTGTATTAGAGAACCAATCTGTGGGGGTCACTGTCCCAACATTTTCTCCTGATTAATAGCTGAGAATATAATACTATGGCTTGGGGGTTTATGTCTGTGTCCCACTTGAAAAGCCTGTCATTTTCAATGTGGAAGATACCTAGGCATTTGCATATTTTTAGTCCATAATCTCTCGCTGATTCTTCACAACTTCACATTTGTAACATAGTTGCAGTGCTTTCTTATCTCACAGGGGA
Organism: Hylia prasina; assembly: GCA_013397195.1. NCBI lineage: Eukaryota > Metazoa > Chordata > Aves > Passeriformes > Sylviidae > Hylia > Hylia prasina. Next base: position 1,033,582 of record VYXD01010641.1, read on the forward strand.
TTGCATGGCTAGATAGACTAAATCACTATGAGATTCTGAGGGACAAAGGTCTGTAAACCACATCGAGAAGAATAAATGGAAAACCGCTTGAAATTTTCAAATGGCAGAAAAGTATGAGCATGAGATATTGGTGTTATTACTGTTGTCTGTCCAACAAAAATAGAAACAATGCAGTTCTCATATAAACAGCTCTTACTTCGCATTTTAGGAAGAAACAAAAGGAAAAAAGAAAAAAACTAAAATTTGCATGTGAGAGCACAGTGCATCTCCTTTGCAAGATGTATTCCAGCCAGATGTGAAATTTGGGAGGTACTTTGCAAGTACTTCTGAGGAACTTAAGTGAAAAATCTGACACAGACTCTAAAAGAACAAACCACTAAGACTGTGAGAGGCTACCCAATAGCACTTTAACAGAATGAGATTAACATGTAGTAAAACAGATGAAATACATTCTTTTCTCAATTATGCCTCAATTGTTCATGATCTATTAATTGCTGGCAGGAGTAGATTGCAGAGAAGTCCTTATACAGGTATTTAAATTTGGCATTTCCTAAATCCACCAGAGTGCACACCACATAGGTGTGCCTGTGGACTGGACACTGGTATCTCCTGCAACCATACTCAGCTGCTCACTCAACAGTCTGCTAAGACAGAGGTAAGGAGGAAACAACACACCCAGGCTGGCCTGGGCTGCAGTAAAGAAAAAATCCTTCTTAAGGATTGAATTTAACATTTTTTAGATTAAATTTTAAAACATGACAATGTGTTAGATCCTTCCTTTGAGAACTCATAACAAAACTACAAAAACTGTTACCCTCAGGTTTTTATTCATTATGCTGGAACTTCTGAAATGAAAATTGGCTGAACCATGTTGCCAGTATGGAAGTATATAATATATTCTGCACTGTTCATCATCTGCTGCTGTATATAATCAGTTTTATACACACATTAGACAACTGTTATTCCATTTTCTTAGTTATAATAAGGTGATGGTTTCTAGACACCGAAGACTGAACCTGCAGAGAGAACTGTTATCTCAAAGAAAACCTCCTGGTATAAAATGCTTCATCAACTCTCTTCCAGATTAGCAGTTAGCCATTTGAAATAACAAAGTATAAGCTTTTTTCTGTCTTCTTTTACATCCTGTTTTTTTTTAATTTCAGCTTACATGGTGAACTTACATTACAAAAATAATCTCAAATTAGCAAGAGTTAGCCTCTCTTGCAGCACAGAAAATAAATATTCTGTAATGCCTTCCCTGAACATAAAATTTAACCTGTTTAACCTGTTTACAATGAATATTAAAAATATTAAACTTGACACCAAAAAGAAAGCATATCATGCCTACCCACCCCTGGTAAAAAAAGAAGAAAGAAGAGTAAAAAACCCCAAACAAATTAGCAAACAAACAAGAACCCAGGAAAAAACCCACATATCCTTGATGTTCTAAAGTTCTACGGACAAACATAAGCACCATTTTATTTCTAAATGAAAAATTTTCCCAAATTGGATAGATTAGGAATTCAGATGGAGATATATATTTTTATATGTCAACTTTTCATTCATTTAAATTATTTCAGTATGAAATTGCAGCTGGTTTCATTCCATATCACCACGATCAAGTAGATGCTGGAAATACAACATCATCATAAATTTTAAGGGAGGCAGAAAATTCCAGGATGTGAAACTTTTATGTATATACTTTTCTGTTCCACCCTTTTGTAACTTTATAGCCATTACTTAATAGAGACTGAACATAAAGAAGAAATTCTAATTTACCTCTTCCTCTATTCATCTAGGTGGTAAATAATTTTGGGTCAGCGCAAGAAATGACAGAGAAGGGTGCAAAAAGTATATGAGAGTGGGTTTGCAGGGGAGGAAAATGAGGCAAAGGTTTTCCAGGGAGCTTTCTGCAATGCCAGTTTTTCCAGCTTAGCACTGCCTTGTTTCACTTAGTTGAAGCTGCCTGTGCTGCTTAGGCAGTGCAGACACATGTGCAGCCATGATGTGAGAGAGCAGCTCTCCACACCTTAGCTCCCCTCATCCTCCAGGTGATCCCAGTACCAGCTTTGCTAGTGAGGCTGAGTTTGGGATGGGGGAACAGCATGTTTTGGGTTTCATACTATCCTACTGCCATTTGCTGAGCTGGGCTGTGTCTCAGTAGGAATCTATTGATTAGATTAAATGAAATTAAATGACTGGAGTTATTTAACTTTCGTTCATTGTATTTGTTTATAGTTATCAACTTCTACAACAATATTTTTTTACACAAATTTATTTTCAGGTTATTTATCAGCTGCATGATTAGCAGAGAGCTTTTCACAGTTGTCAAGGAAATTCTAATTGGATTTGGGTTTTGTTTTGCTTTTTCTTAGTGACATTCTCAAAGCAAAGATTTAGAGTGTGCATTCTGGTTATTAAACTACACTTTATCTGTAATAGTATAGAGGTGTTATTTGTAATGACTTCAGTTTGTGCATCTTATTAATAAGTAACTTCAAGAGAGGGATTCATTAAATGAATATCTCAGTCGTACTGTAGGAACTAGGTACCGAAAGTCATGCTTATATTTCCTATTGTCTTCATAGTTTTCCATATCTTACTTTTCTTGTCTCTCCATTTTAAACAGGAAGCCTAGTTTCATTGTATAACTCTATTCCCCAGATTTATGCATCATTCAGTGTTCCTTTTACTTTCCTTTCTTCATCCCTTCCCATATCAATTTTATATCAAGGTGACCTTAATTGAGCTTGGTAATATAGTGTTGTTGTAGGACCACCAGGCATCATATTTATTATCCACTAGCAATTTTTCTCTGAAAATTCTGCTTGCCACCAGGAAAAGAGTAATGGAACTAAGATGTATACTCATTCACATATTGATGTTGCTCTGAAGGCTTTTTTTTTTTAATCCATGCCTCTAAATTCTGCAGTTCATAACTCATCATCATGGAAGAGCAAGAAGTTAGATGAAATTTAATTGCATGAAATTTCAAAGATGCAAATTGGTCAGGGAAGGGAATATTTATTAAGTTTTGAAAAGCATCTGATGCTAACATTAAAGAAGCTCTAGAGGCAACAGAATTTGGTGTGTGATGAAGTTCTTCTCCGTAAATCTGTTTTGCACAGTCTCCTCATAAACTGAAAAAAGCTCCTATATATCTGCATTTGCAAGTGGGGCAGAGAAAGGCACTCACTGTGGTAATGACATTAAGCCTCTAATTCCCATACTACTCTCTCAAGCAACTGTGAAACATTCTGCTTATGTGCAGCTTTAATTTAAAGACGGAAGTAAGTTTAAACCACTCAATAAATGTGCCAGCAATGTGTTCTCCCACTGGTAGCTAGTGGGGAACTGTAAAAGACTCTCACTTCAGGCAAGCTGGTTTGTCTGCATCTTAAATGGCCACAGAGCAAACCTGTGATTATTTCCAGTGCTGTGGCCTATTATTTTGGCAGAAAAGCATGACTTGGAGAAGTACAGAAATCTCAAAGAAACCATAAGCAGGTGGATGAGGGAGGGACTGTCCCCCACACATCAGACTGAGAGGCCACTTCTCTAGCAATGAGATGTGAGGGGGTCTCATATTTGATCCCAGCTACTTGACCTAATTTGAAAGGGAAAGAAAAGAAGGAAAGGATGCTGCTGTGCTCTGACATAAAATCTGAATGTGTGCAGGAAGGAAGATTGTTCAAAATGTCTGTACTTTCCCTTATCTCCTGATGTGGCAGCCTTAGCAATAGTGACTGTGAGAAGTAGTATTAAGCCCAAAGGAAGGAATTGGCTATCCAGATGGTTAATAAAGAAATGGATAACCAGATAAATTAGTCTGGTTTTTAGAGGAAAGCATCTCTTTGGCCTGAGACTATGTGCTAGCTTTAAAATTTGATGTAATAGGTTAATTGAATGAAAGTGGAAAGCTTTGTGTGAAGAGAAATTGCTCTCATTGGTGCAGTGTGTGCTCATTTAATAATGTATTGGAATGTGTCTTTAAGATTTTTTTTGTGAGGATAACTAAAAAATTACAGACCTAGTGATACTCTGCTCCCGCTTTAAATTGGATTTGTCATGTAGATTTCAATAGAAGCTTATTGTAAGTAGGTGCTGCAAGAATATGTTGTGTTTGCATAAGCTCAACCACCTTGTACAAAATAAAATCCATCAAAGGGGTTCAGTAAACAGCTAAATTTAAGCTTGAATTTTGCTATAAGCATGTGAATTGTCATTAGTTTCATTGACCTTAGGGCAGCTCCCATCCACGCAGTTTTATTCAACAATGTTTCAGAAACTGAGCAAGAATCACTTCTTAAACACTGAAAAAATAAAGGTAAGAAAAAGGAAGGTAGTCTTGGTTCATTCCAAAGAGCTTTTTTAGTTCTCAAGTGTAATTTATTCCTAGCTTCCAAGCCCTTTCAGTGAGCAATAGTACTGTAGGAATAATCTCTGAATTTTTATCTCAAGGCTTAATACTATTTTCCCTGTCTTCCCATAATGCTTAGTATACCTCAGAGTCATTTAATCCAATTGAGAACAATGATCGCCCACTTTGCCCTGAGATTTCCTCTTGAGAGTGTCTCCATCCACTTTCCCTACCACTTCACTGGTATGAGTGCTCTTATGCAAACAGAGTGAAGAAAAAAAATCCTTTACTTGAACTTGCTTTCTTTTATTATCTTGGACTATTTTCCTCTATCATCATTGTAAATTGGCATGATAGATTGTAACTTCTCTATTTTTTATGTAGCACAAGGCTAAGTTTTGAAGTTTGGAAGCTGAATAATTGAGAACAAAAATAGTTACACTTACAGCAGTTCCAGTATTTGTAGTAGCAAAACAAAACAAACACACCTGTGTGAGCTGGAGGGTCCTAGCTCACTGACATGAGTGAGATACTGGTGATTGTGATGTTTTCTCCTTCCCAGGATTTTTAACTAGATTTTGGGATAAAAATGGCGGTCTGGAGAAACAGATGACAACTATGAGATATTTCTACTTTTTGTCTTTTTTTTTTTTCCTTTCAGTCTTACATCTCTTCTCTGATGTGCTGCCAGCTTTGGTTAGAGATCTTGCGAAGTAGAATTTCTAGAGATGACAAGCCTAGTTATCAGACTTCCTGAGCACTTCCATGATCACAGGATTCAATCCAGTTTATGCTTCAGCCTATGTCATAATCACTTTATGGTAATTAACCAGCTTTCCGTAATGATCAAGTATAGCAATTGAGAATATGTTTTTCATGTTAATCTAAACTTTCTGCCAAGGAATCTTGAGTCTTATTCTATTGATGATTTCAATTAGACAGTTTTATCACAGTGATTAATTAAAATTAAGAAAAGTAAGTGAACAATTTGTTATGAATTATTTATAAATTATTAATCATGATTACATCACAGGAAAGCTGTGTCAATTGTCAAAGTAGAATGAAATTGGACAGAATTTATCCAACACATGCTCATGATTATTTGTCATTGAAAGAGCCAGTTTTACTTCAGCAGAGACTCAGATATGGGGAAGCATTCCTTTAATGGAAAAATCAGACGATGAGTGCTGCCCTTCATACTACAATGTCGAAACCTGCATAGGTCACTCACATTTAATTAAATACTGCATTGGCAACATCATTAATATCAAAGTCTTAACACAGCTGTGCTAGCCTTCCTTTTCTTTAAAGACTTGGAGTCAAAACAGCTTCTGTAATTCCCCACTCGCAAATGGGGAACCCATAAACATTCAAGGTGATGTAGTAGCTTCTGGTCGCCTCCTGGTAGCCCCTGGAGTGCTGCTAGTGTGTCATCACATCCCTCTTCTGTAGTGTGGGGCCGTCCCTGACGCTTCTAAGCTCTGCCAGCCGCTCCCTGTGCGCGTCTCCGGGCGCTCTTCAGCGCAGCCAGAGACTCGTCTGCAGAGCCTCCAAGTTTACTTTAGATCATAGCAATAGCCCATCTGCTTTTTGGCTTCTTTGATTTAAGCTGTCATTAGTATAACAGAAGCATTGCATCATCTGGCTTAAGTCCAGGTTTTTAAATGAAAAATTAGGTCTCGCCTTCCTCTTTTCTTCCTTCTTCTTGAACATGCTCCACATGGGCAGGGGGTGTTAGCCTCCCTTCCTCTCCCTGACATGCTGGGAGCACAGGCAGCAGCTCAGGATGGTGCAACTCCCGTCTCAATCATGAGCCTGCTGCTCCTCCCCCTGCCACTGTCACGGCTGGTGCTTCCCGCTCGGTCCCGCTTCCCGGCGCTTTCACCCCTTGGGCTGCAGTTCCTGTGCTGTCCCTGCCTCTCCTTTGCCACCTTCGGGTTGGGCCACCTAGAGACTCAGTGCCACATAGCCGGGGGATGCCTGAGCCGCACTGCTTGAAACCAACATGCAAGGCTGCACCTCTCAGTCTTGCTTTTAAAGTCTCTTCAGGAAGGATAATAATGAAAATACCTATTAAAGTATTTATTAAGGAAAGAAATCATTGTAGCTCATGCTCTTCTTTATTCCATCAAGACTCAATGTCTTGGTATCTGGGCAACTCTATGCATAATATGTGTAGCAAAAATGGCGATATAACTTACTTAAAATTCAAGTCACTTTCCAATAATTTTTTTTAAGTCCCTCCCCGCATGACTTCTGCTGTGCTAATTATGCTCCCCTGTAGGATCAATGCTTTATTCATTTAAATATGTTGTAACAATATTGTCACCAATTATCTTTACTGCTTCAAAAGGCAAATTGCTTTATGCCAACAATTAGAAAAAAATTGCTTTGTTTTTCCTTTATGTAAATTATTTGGCATTAGCATTTACCTTTTCAAACAGGCGTTTGATACAGAACAAGTAGCTGTATTACATAAAAGGGTAGAAAGCAAAAAAATAATCATATCTCTCAAGAGAGAAAATTATAGTAGTCTCTGTGATAAACAGGTAATTCTTAGAAATCAGCTTCTGAGGCTACATCTGCTCTTGGGAAACCTGAGCAGCAGATACTGTACACAGCGGGTAGGGCATGTTCCCACAGCACTGAGGAAAATTACAACAGCAATCCTTACACCTGTAAAACACATAGTATGCCTGATTTATTTTTAAACTTATGATTTGCTTTTCTTTAAATGTTAGGCACTATGTGCTTCTGTAATAATATACAGTCTCTACCAGCAAACTATTTTAGGCCAAGTACTACTTGCCTTACATGAACTATCACATTGACAGTCCCAAACAACTGTTCACTTAAGGAAAGAAGATTTGCTGCCTCTCCTTGTCTGTTCTTTTAACTTCATAATTGCTTAACTATAACAGGAAAGGAAAAAGAAGAGCAATGTCTCTTCCATAGAAACACATTTGTTTGCTTGTTTGATGGAAAACCAGTGTGAATAACTGGCAATTAAAAAAAGATTGTAAACTGAAATTGACAGAGTAATATCTCCCTTTTGGCCTTTTCCTTTCATTTGCTGTTTGGGATTATAAAGCAGTCACTAACTGAAGACAGAGACATCCATTTTAAGGCTCTGGAAGCATTTGTCAATTCAACTTGAGTGCCATAACCATCTGATACTCAGGCTTAGGGGTGGTTTAATGTATGTGCAGTATTTGAGTCTCACTGCTTTATTCAGTCAATATTAGGATTCTCAAAACATGATTGCGTTGGGAAATATCTCAGAACTGGTTTGGTAGGGGTTTTGGGGTTTTGTTGCTGAGTTTTTGGTTTTTTTTCTCTCATAAGAATATTATCCTTAACACTTAGGCATCAGAAAAATATGTGCCCATCCAAAAGTATCACGTGGAAGAGCTGGAGTGCTTGAGTTCATAAAACACTTGTGTTTTTAAGTGATAGAACCAATTTTCCTATTTAACAGTGGTGTAAAGAGCATGTGGAAAAAAAAATCTTACACTGAGCGCACTGATACTTATGCGAGAAAGGTGCCTGGGTAATCTGCATGCCTGGACTGCACCTGCAGACCAGGAGTCACTGGTTTGTCTGCATAGCAGTGAGGTGTCTGTCTCCCGGCAGCTCTGGGCAAGACTCACCTTTTCAGCTGGGAGCACAGGTGAAGCAGGGCTCTGTTGGCCAGCTGGGTGACACCAGCAAGGTGCCCTGGATGTGTCTGTGCCCTTACAGGGCTGTGCATGTGACACAGCAGCCCCAGCTGAGCTTTTTGCCAGGACTTGGCAGTGGGAGTGTCTCCTTGACTTGCAAAGACTGGTGGTAAACCTGAGCTGTAGTGAAGTGCAAAATACCTGCATCAACATCAGAGTGCCCAGCTGGTCATGCTCAGTAAGTAGTACCTGAAGTTGTGAAGTTTTAGTGAGATGCTTAATTAATGCCTGTTCTACTTCTAAAAAGAGCAGGTAAGCATTTACTATGTACTGTGTATCTCTGAAAACCACCATTAATCAGTGGCCAGTTTACCTTCCTCTTATGAAAAAGTAGGATTTCACAGCCTGGTTTGTGAGCATGTGTCCTTGTTCCCTGCAGAGTAAAGCCCCTTCCCCTGCAGCTCTGCTTGTATCTGTTCCTCAAAGGTCAGCTGGGCTGATGTAAGACCACTTCAAACACTGCAGAGCTGGTGCTTAAATAACATTCAAATGAACTCCATTCTGCCTCCAAGCTACTGTTGTACCAGGACTTCTTCACAAAGCAGTGCAGGCTTTCATGTCTTTCTCTGGAGGAATAAATCTGAGACTTCATTCACATAAAAAAAATCTAAATATGATTTATTTACAGGTTAAGGGCCCAAGCACATCCCTATAAATAATGCTTTAGCCTTATTTTTTCCTGTGTGAACTTTGCATTTTTGTGTGTCTCCCAAGGCCTTTGGGTTATTATGACAGTGAATATCACTACATTTTCTGTACTGTGTTGGAAAAGACAAGTGGTTTGCCTTCAACCTAAAGAACTAACACCTAAATCTAGTCTGTGTAATACTGATACTTGAAATCCTTTCTTCTACTAATTCCTGTAATGATTCTATTTCTTTTCAAAGTAGATACCTAACTACCACTCATCTATCTGCTTTGATATATGTTTCAAGATGCTGCAAGTAGTCCAAATAACTGTTAGGTTAGACAGGTTTTTTTCCTATGATTATAATCATATAAAAATAAAGAGAAATTAAAAAAAAATACATTTCACAATTTAGAGGAAAAAAGTATTTTATTTTCATAACTTTCTTCAAAGACAAGGTATAGTCCTTTTAACTTTTAAATGGTAAGTATTAATATGGTTTACTAGAAGTCTAGATTTGACACATTGTACTACCTGCTACAAAATATTATTAATAGTCACATAGATTATGCATTAATATTCATTAACTACTACATATAACTAAATAATTATTTTAACTGAAGTAAGAGCTACAAGCCTTAAACCAGAACATTAACAAAATTGAATCATGTAAAACGTTATGATTTCTTTGAAAATGGGTTTCCATAAGGAGATCATACTTTGGCATTGATTTTATTGTTGCAATCAATATAAATATGTCTTTTTAAATGTTTTTCTGGTTTTTTATTATCTGACACTTTTAGCCTAGTGTGTGAGAATAAAATACTATTACACATTTCTCACTGGACTACCAGAGGATCTCTTGGTGGAATGACCCCAAGGTCAAAGATATAACAAGCTACTTGCTGCTTTTTATGATGTTTTTACTGGGACTGTTTTTATTAGAGTTATAGTGGATGCTGTTATGTGTCTAGTGAGTCAGGGCCTTGGGACGTTTATGCCACCTGTCATCCCCTCTTAACAGCTATGATCTTGCATGCACTGGTTGAAAAAATTATTGTGCCATTTTTCAGTTTCAGCCTGCAGTGGTTTAACACAGCTACTGACACTTTTTCACAATATGAGTTGATACAGACAAGCATTTTTGAAGAAAGCCCCAAGGCTAACAGTAATATTTATATCTTCTGCCATTTGTGGAAAAGCAGAGCCAATAAAGCAGGCAAAGGAACTGGTATGTGTTCCCTTTTGCTCATTAATGTTTCAGCTGGTACCGTGGGTGTTCTGTGGAAGAGTGGTTGCTTTCATTTTCTCATGAAAAGAAAACGCTATATTTCTTATTCAAATCTATTGCCTTCAAGATTCTTTTTTAAGATTTTTCTTGAAGGATGTTGTTCATCTCCTTTACAAAGAGAGATGCAAAACACAGGAATATATGAGTATTGAACAATGCTGGATTGGCCTTGAAAAAACAGATGCACTGCAGAAACAGTGTATGACAAATGCAGACGGAGAAACAGAGTGCCTGGCACAATAGAAAGTGCCTACAGCCTTCCAAACTGCATATCTGTTTGAAGGAGGAGGGGAAAGATTTTCAGAAAGGCAAATCTCTCCTTTCTGTGGTTGCATGTAAAAGCTGTATTTCTCATCCTGAAGGTCTGTCTTTGACTCCCCTGATACAACGAATATCCAGTTCCCACTGCTTTTTTCTCTGGCTGATTTGCAACGTGTTTCTGTTCTCTCCCAGTGCCCCATCACTGTGAGGTGCTGTGTGTCTTTCTCATATTCCCACAGATTTTAAGAGGGCATTTCCTCTGAGCTCCTGCTCAGGTGCTTAAGCCTCACTTCACTTTCCCTTCTTTAATTACTACTCAATCTCAGAAAGCCTAAAAGCATTTATGATCCTAAAGTAGAATGTAGAACAGAAATAGAATTTGGGTTGCAATATCCCATGCTGTACCTGTTGGTACCTGTTTGGGTGGTTTAACAAAAGGAACCATTTTCTGCTTATTTTATTCTTTACTACAGTCCACATATCCCTCTACAACTTCAGAATGACAATTTTGCAGCAGGGTGGTAGAAGAAAATGTCTATGTAGAAGCATGGGAGCAGAGCTGCAGCACTTTTCTGTCCAGCCCATTTGGATTCATAGGTTATAAGGCCCTGTATTGTATTGCCTGATGCAAATTGTTGGGTTGGGTGTTTTTTTTGGTTTTGGTTTGTTTTTTTTTCTTTTTCTTTTTTTAAATATACAGATACATTTAATTTTTTTTGGTTGATTTGTTTTTCTTTAAGGTAATTAATTTGGAAAGAGCCATTCTGTTCACCCAATTACATCTGTTTATAAAAATATCACATATGCATTTGGACCCAAAGCAATCAACAAGATTTTTAATGAAAAATGTCTTTGACAGAATAGGCCATAAATAAATTATCCTTTTAAGAGAGAAAATATGCTGTTGTAGATAAAATTGGACTGATTAAGACTGATTTAGAAAATATTTCTTAATTGAATCCAAGAGAAAAGAGTCCTAATCTGTGACTGGAATGGCATTTGTATGTGTGTAAAGTACCTTGATAAAGGCCAATATAAATAAAATATTTTTTTTATCACTTTAAAGTACCAAAGTATGAAAAGTAGCAAAATAAATGCCATTGTTTGTATTGTGAGTACAAAATACACATAGGGGATTTGTATGTATTGTTTGACATGCATCATACACTTGCTCACATTCATGGTATTTGTATTTTAATACTGGTTTTGTGGATATTCAATTTCAAATTTAGAGGACCAAATCTACTAGAAAGAAGTTCATAGGAAGAATAATCCATAGGAAGAATAATACATAGGAAAAATTCCAAAATGTTGATGAATATATTTAAATTATTTTTTCCTTTTCATCTTTTAAAGTACCACTGTGTGGAGAAATGTTTGGATTAGATTGATTTCTATTACTTAGAAGCTAGTCAGAAAAGTCCAGGATAATTCCATGTAAGTGTGGGCACATGGATGCCATACCTAAATTACGATTCTAAATTAGAAAGTTGAGTTCTAATGGTGAGTTAGATATTCACTGGGCTGAATAATATTTGAAAGTGATTTTACTTGAAAATCATTGATAGGTAAGAAATAATAATAGATTTCTTTTAAATGCTGAAAATGTATTGATGTGAATCTGGAGCCCACATGGAGCAGTGGCATTCCAGCTGTTTTTCTTTGTGCCTAATTTTGGTGGTCATTGTAGTCAGTGTTTCTCACCAGCTCCATAAATTGCATCCACCTGTTCTTTGCCACTGTTTCTCAGTCATCCACATTATCCTAAATGATGTGAAGCAAAGTACTACTGAAATGTCAGGGGCCAGACAGAAAAATCTGGCAATCAGTCAAAGTTGAGAGACACTGAAAATTCACAGGAAGATGAGAATAATACATAGGAATATCAGGGTGACCTTAAAACAGAATTAATAGAAATGGAATGAAATGTTCTAGTACAAGGTCAGGTGCTTAAGAACTGCTAATAAAAAGTCTACTGTAAATTAAAAATGAGTGATAAAGACAGAGATGCAGTTAATAATAGAATCTCTATGTAATAGAGCTTTGAAAAAGACAAAAGCCTTCCTAGAATGTGTAAGTTCAGAGATAGAGAAAGTATTTGTGCTTTTGTAACCGGTTTTGGTGAAATCAGGGTCATATTCCAAAACTACTAGCATACTTTCATGTATATAATTCAAGAATTATGTGGTTAAAGAAAACCACAAACCCAGCAAAAATAAATCCCCGCCTCCTAATTCACAAGCACAACATACTGTATGTTTGTTCTTATAAGAGAAAAATAAGTGACAGCCCGAGAACTTCAGAGTCGTCTTCTTCTTTCTTTATGGTAGGTGCCTCTCTCCTTACATTTTTATAGCCACGGCCCTTTGCAGCTACGGACTACTACTCCTGATCCAGTTCCATCTGATTCAAGTCATTTGCTGTTTTAAATGTGCTTGTACTTGAAAATAGTTACAGGTTATGGGTTTTAAAATAGTAAACTTTTAAACTGAAGTTTCATAAAAGAGCATGTGGGTGGATGGGCAGAAGACATACCTTTGGGGCAAGACTGAAAGATCCCTACTTAGCTTATGTTAAGGAAACTTTCCAGTCTGACCAGTCATGAGACCTTCTGGTGGTCACACAGGAGGGTAGGATTGCTTTCCCTCAAAGGCCTGTTGATGCCTTTAGTTGGGTAAGTAGATTGACACAGAAAGCTACTACTTAACATAAAAGATAATGAAAACTTTAACAGTACCAGTAATGGGCCTGAGTAAACATATTTTCTATTCTAAGGAAAAAAGAAGAATAGATACTGTTGGAGTTATATTCTGGAACAGCCTTGAAACAGGAGCAGTGGAGAAGGAAGTCCTCAAAATTAATTGGTCTTCTTTGATTTGTTTAAAATGGCATTAGTTATGTACATTTTTTATGTACATAGCAGGACACCGGGTTTGATGGCCCTTGAGGGAGCTTCCAGTTTTTAGCCTTTTAGTTTTTTTCTCATTACAAAATCCATTTTTTTCTTTGCCAGACACCAACTTTTAAATTTTGACTTACCTTTTCCAGTTTGGAAAGCAACATTCAGTTTTCTTAACACTGGCACAGACTTTCTTCTGAGTTAATAAAGGATCAGTTCATTTATATTACAGCAAAAACTATTTGATTAAATCAGGGACTATGTGCTATTTGTATGTTAGTCCCAGGGTGAGCTAACCCGAGCACATAGAATGTTCTGTAGTTTTTTTCTGTTCAGAAACTGCTAAGTATTTTACCAGGAGTAATTAAACTCACAACAGTTCAGTGACCTATTGACCTCATGCAATGATACCTCTTGAGTCAATGACAGAGCTCCAGAAAGAGTATTTCTCTAATTCTACAACTTAGTAAATTTGTTTCCACTCATTATTAGGTGACAACGTGCCTATTTTTACTGTATTGTAGTGTATTTTAAACTATTTTATACAGTAAGGTTCTGTGGAAAAATATAAATACAGCTTTACTTCATAATAGAAAAATGCTATCTCATGATGGAAGAATGTGAGGTTTACACAGGCTTAATTTGTAAAAAAGTTCACTCCTGATATCTTCATCTCAGTTTTAGAGTTACGGATTGTCCCTAGAATATGCGACTTGGCTGAAAAAGTTATAAAATAAAATAAATATAGAGACTTTTTAAGGGCTGGCAGTAATGAAAGAGCAACTGATGCAACATTTATCTCTTTTCATCATTGGGTGTTGACACAGCCTCGTTGATTTTTCCTCAGCTGACATTTCCAGAACTAAACACTTGCTTAATTATGGTTCATGTCCCAGAAATATTGGTGGTACAAGCATCCCTCATACATCCCAGTATCTAGGCAAGAAGGTACAAAAAATGATAGTGCAAAAGTGGTAGATTGCCTAGAGAAGTATATGGTGTCTGCTTTCATGGTCAATCCTTTGAACAGTGAAGTGTTAAATAAGTCGTATGAGAATTATGTTAACCTGAGTGGTACTGAGACTCTGGAGAGCTGTGAATGATAAATAAATTATTTTGTCTGGTAGAGGCATGTGCCCTTACTGTGTGGTGTCATGCTGAGTTGCTGAAAGTGAGATAGTGAGGACATGATCTCATAGTGATATAAATTTGGATTGGAAAAAAAACAAACCAAGCCCAAAGTAAACACAGAAATTTGAGATCAAAAACACGACTTGTGAAAATAGGTCTTTTTCTAGTGTGCAAGTAAGTATTGTGCTAGGCCATTTCAAATAAAACCATAATTAAACAAACCATTGAAAAGGTACTTTTGGAAACATAAGCAAGGGTGAAGACTTTACATTACAGAGTCATGCTAAAAATGTGTGAGCCACAGGGGGCATCTGCTACCTGCAATGACCGATCTGTATAGTTGCAAGTAATCAAACTTCCAGTGGGTTGAATAAGGGGTAGGCACCATTCTTGATACCATTTGCATAACTGCAAATGTTAAATGTCAAAGCAAAGACAATCTTGCTTTTGATTGCACTTGAAGTTGTGTTATGAACAGCATGAAATAGTGTAAGCCAGGGGAATGTGATTAAAAAAAATGTTAAAGAGGTGAATTTTTTGTATTTATAGTTTAAGCAAGTCTGTTCTCTTGGGTGATAAAACCACGTTATCTCTGCCTTGCCCTCTCCCACCACCCAGGAGGGATGTTATAGTAAAATTTCATGTAGATTAGTTTAAATATACTCAGATATTATATCTGTCAATCAAGGCAATTGGAAAAAGATGCTTATAACATTAATTAGTTATGTCCCATATATTTCTTACAGTTCAGTACCTGAAGAGGATAGCTAAGCACAAAAAGGATGCAAGAATCTCACCTGTTCTATCTATTACTCATATAACTCCAAAAGGTGTCAGGTATTTCTGTAGAACAAAATAGCTTGATTATTGTCAATCAAACCTCTTAGATGAGGTACAGGAAAAAATCTAGCCATTAAGTACAGTGCAAGCTGCAAAATTCATTTAGGAAGCAAGGCAATTTATTTTTTACTGCTCTATTTTTTCTAAGTTTGGACTTATTTGACATGCAATCTTTAAATTCTCTTTCACTCAGGATAAAATCATGATTTCTGTGTTGATATAGTCATTGTTTAGAAAGCATATCACATCATTTTAGACATGATAAGGAATAAGAACAACAATGACATGTGTGTACATATATTGAACGAATACAAATGAAACAGTAAAGAAGACTGTTGCCTTCTTATGGGATGAATATATCTTGATGGCTCTCTTTGGGGAAATTGAAGAATGCAGTTATAATTTGCCATGAAAGCTGAATCTGTTAGAAAGCAGCAGATTTATTGCTAGAAAGTGATAGTACAGTATAAAGCATATAGCAGCCTTTCCCCCCAGTAAAATACCTGTTCAAGGCCTGAAGCTGTGGATTCTGTCAAACTCAACCAGTCTGCCCTGTAGCTATCCATAATATTCCCAGGGCAGATTGAGTTTCAAGTTATATTTCAAGTGGCATTAAATTCTCATGCATCTCTATATTAAACTCTCTGGTCTGATTTTTTGTATGTGTGCTGTCTTGCGAAGAAAATCATGGCACTGTTTTTAATTGTCTGCCTTCCCAAAATGCTGTCAGGCTAAGGCATATTATCTTATATATCATCCATGAACAGCTCAAGATTAATTAGCCTTTCACCCATTTTAAAGGTATCATCTATATCCCGAAGGCAGAGTATGGTGTTTGGCAAGCTCTTCAATCATTTCAAATTTTTCTCTGTGTACTGTATAAATAATCTGTGGAAAAATTACCCTGATCTCTGAATAGAATAGCTAGAGGTGGCATATTCTGTACAATTCCACAGCCTGAATCTATACAGATTACCCCATTTGAACATTATATGAAGGATTATAAATATTTTTCATGTGTCCTGTAATCCTACAACAAATCTGACATATTAACATTCATTCTGTTATTTTAGGGCTTCATGCATTTTTTATTTGCCTAGTAAATGTTACTAAGTGCATGTAGAAAAAATGGGAAACAAATGATAGTTGCAGTGACGATATTTGGATGCCTTACGTATATGAGGATTATTAGCTACTGTCGTAAGCAGATTTAATAACCTACTGGTTTACTTCCTGAAATCCCTGCTTATTAGTTCTATTTCTTGTGAATTTAAATCTCTGCCAACTATCCACCAGTACAAAAATACGCTGTCTGTCGTAATGATTGTGTCTGCAGTCTGAAAGTACACAGAACACTTTATCTAATGACTTCAGTTTCGTCTATTGCTTGTTCATGATGTTGAGACTTTACCTCCCTTAACAGCCAACAGCAAACAGGGAGCAAAATGGAGACATGCTCTTTTCCTGTGTAATGCACTGTGAACTGGCACCTTATTATCTCACTGTACACTAGGATAAGTCCTGTAATTGGGCTTGGCTGTTTACATTAAATATTGGTAACCATTGCCTGAGGGTAAAAATCCTCAGTAAAAGCCTCAGAGATTAGAAAAATCTGGAGCAAAATGCTGAAAGGAAGAAAACTGTGACTATCTACGGAAGTGTTTTAAGTGTTTAAGACCAGTGATTCTGGGAGAATCTTTACCAAAAAGGTGCGTTTTACAATCTCATCTGACACCATAAGGGTTGGATTTAACCTCATTTCTGTCTTGGCCATTATGTGGGCAGGACTTTCTGCCAGGACATGCTCTGGCCCCAGCATCTGTGAGTCAGATGGTTGTTGCTGCCTGACAATACTGCAGCTGATAGAATCTAAGCTGTCACTTATAAATAAATAAACAGGCTTCCTGTGTTGCAAAACCAGCATTCATAATGTGAGCTGATGTGCCACTTTCTCGATAAACTGCCTTTCTGGAAAACCTGTGTGAGCCAAACAGTAGAATAATCAAAGTATAAGCTTAATTACCTTATGTTCCAATATTGCTCTTACTTCAAAACTATTTAAACAAGTTATACTTGTTTATTATGCACAAGAATTGTGATTTTTTTTCCAAATGACTTGTACATTAGCCAAAATGTCTTGGAAAAGAAATAGAATACATGACCTAGTGCACATTCTCTATTCTTAATGGCTAAGAGCTACTTTCGTTGGAATCACTAAGAAGAACGGAACTTAGTACTTTGTTAGCTTTGCTTCTATATTTTTGGTTAAAGCATACCTAGATTCTTCTGAGGTCAACATAAAACCAGCCAAAAGCCAATATTTTTCTGTCATTCTCTTATAGAAATTGTTTTATTTAATTTCCATTATACGTGGACTTTTTGTTTGTTCTGTTCTGCTGTGATTCAATCAATACCATTTTTGCCGAAGTGAGATCAGAAGGCAGTGTCTAAATATTTTTTTACATGCACATGAGTTTGGAGCCCCCCTGCCTTTTTTAATATCCATTTTAAAGATGAGATTGTGAAATATCCTGGAGCTTTATATAATGACATTGATATATTCAAGACAATACTTTACTTTGCATTGATGCAAATATTATAAACTTTACTCTTTCAAAGTTATGGATGAGAAATGGTTGAAACCTTTTGAGAATATACCAAGAAACAAAGGAGACATTTATATTAATAAGTCCCAGGTATACAAGTGTACAAGACCTTTCATCCTGGATTGGATTTTCTTTAAAACTCCTGGTGAAAACTCACTAGTGGAAAACATGAAATTTACCTACATCCACTGAGGAGATTGCAGCCTTTTGACTTAGTGGGTCCAGGCATTTCAGCTGTGTCTCTAATGCTCCCAGCAAGCTAACAGGTACATCTGGTAGGATTACTCAGCCTAAAGTTTGTAGCTCTCAGTTTTCCTGACTATTTCTGCTGTAAGTGTGAGGATATCCACATGTGAGTGTACTGGGGCGAGAGCAACAGAAGGTTATGTCATTGCACAGTGTGCACCTCTCATCTCAGGGGAATATAAAATTCAGTCACGGTATGGATTTTGGACATTTTCCACAAAACTGCCAGAAGAAGGCCATGGCCTTTAATGATCACCAGTATCTATGCTCAATTGAGTGTGACTAGGTGAAACAAGAATTCAAACTGAGTCTATTCAGTGGATTGTCTGCTGATTAAGATATAGCTCAGTGGGAGTAAAATGATCCCATGAGAACAAACTTCTCTTGAAAAAGCAAGTGGAAAACCTGATTTGAGGCTAGGAAGTGTTTTCTGGACAGGCTATGATGCAGAATTCTGATGAAGGTGGAAGGGAGAGTGATAACAAAATGCTTGCTTACAGTTATTATTTTTTAGAAAGAAAAATGTACATCTCTTGTTTATACAAAAAACCCCCCGAACCCTTAATTTCTTGCTTTTTCTGTGTAAATATATTCTGGATAATCTGCACCTAGAACTCATGAAAATTCCCATGACTCATGTTGCTCAGACTTTCAGTATGCCTTTTGTAAGATATTTCAGATTAGCAACTGGCACCTTGTGTTGAATTAAAGAGCAGCTTTCAAGTCACACACTCAGCATTGCTAACTTTGCTAGGCACCTTATTGTGTGAGAATTGGCAGAATTTCCCTTAATTTCTACCTTTCTATTGTTCTTATTCTATATTGGACAGTAAAATATTAGAAAACATAGCAGAGAATAAAAGAAAAAAGAGTTACATGAGGAGAGTTTATTATACAGCCCAGGAAAATTCCCCTAAGATACAATTTCTTTTTACGCAGAGAGAAAAATACTGTCTGCCTAAAACAGCAGAGAGCATTCAAGCCTTTGCAAGCTACTCTGCTTCCTCACAGACCTGGAAAGGGCCTCAGAAAAGGGTGAGCTCTTGGGGTGAATGATGATCTGCTCTGAAGTTCCTTCCACACAGGGCAAATTCTTAGACCCAGTCATATCCCTCATCTTCATCCCAAATCAGAGGTGTTTAGGAGAGAGACTGTTCGACATGAGTGATGTCTGCAATGGTATTTTTACTTTTCTAGCCAAAATATTGCCAGAAATTTTGTAGATTAACTTAACAATAATTTTTATAAGAAATCTGATCATTCCAATTCTTATTTGAGTATGGACAATTCTGTGTAAAAATCTATTGGAATTCTATCTGCTTTTCTTTTTTTGTGATGAGCATATTGTAAACATGTAACGGTCTGCCCTGAAGTATGCAATAGATAAATGCAGACAGAGCATAGGTAATGAGAATGGTTTGTCATAGCCTTATAGTCTTCAGGGGCTAAGTATAAATCAAGGGCTAACTCATCCCATGGGGCTCATAATTTTTACAGTATAGTTTTATTTTCCATTTGTATTCTGATAACAAGTCATATTTATTATGATCTTACTAATGGCACATCTTCACTCAAGTATTAAAGAATATATAATTCACAGGTGACTAGAATTGAAAATAAATAGGCCGTGAAGAATATCATCCCTGTATCATTACTCAAACCATTTTAATGAAAAAATGTGCATTTTGAGGAGACAAATAAAAAGTATGCAAATTAAGACAGGGAAATTGAAAATTTATAGTACATAAACAATATTTGCATACAGGCTACCAACTTATAGGTGATTTACTTTTTTGTCAGAAATTAAACTATAGCAGAGAGATTGCTCAGTTTTTTCATACAGTTAATTACCTAACTATACAGCAAGTGTTTTTATTATTATATTAAGTCATTTAAAGGTTGTCTGCTACAAAAGTGACATATCATATATTTGGATTAAACCCAGTTTTAAATCATGGTTAAACTGCACAGTGGACGTCATTTGAAACTGTATCAAGAGCTGTAATTTGGAAAATGTACTTTTGGAAAAGTAAATACCTGAACTGGAAAGAGATGACCAACTAGTTGTCCGGGCCAGGACTGAGGCTTCAGAGGAAAGGAATGGGATTTTGTACATAAAGCCAATTATCCTTCCATATGTGGTTTATGAAAGGATAAGTCCCAAAGCAGGAGATTCAGTACTGCTCTGCAAAGTTCAGCAATAATCTTGGCAATGCTGGAAAGTCCTGTAAAAATTACTGTGAAGCCATTAAGTTGCAATACTCAGATGGTGCAAGGCCAGTTTTTCTTTCAGTTGCATGCTGCTCCAATTGCTTATGTACACTCTAGGGTAGTATCAAATTCAAACCTCGGATACAAACCTGCAAACTTAGAAAAATTGGTTTATAAAAACTGTATTGTTCCCACGTTTCACTCAGATTTTTGAAAATGGCAGTTCCATTTTTTTGGGTCCCAGGGCTGAGATTCTGAGGTATTTCATCCTAAACCAGTGTTAGTAGGAGAAAGAAAGTTGTGATACTACTACTACTACTACTACTGCTTTTATGTACAAAAATAAAGTGTGTTTTTTTACATTATATGAGTTAGAGCTTTCCTAGGAATGTTTATGTATCTGTAATCTGTTCATACTGCAATTTTTTTTTTTTCCTAGTGGAGGAGATTATTGCTATGGTATGAAACTTCATAATACAAATTCCTTCTAAAATAAAGCATGCAGTACTAGATGAGGAGTATTTCTAATAATTCAGCAACTCCTATCAAGGAGTGCTGAATATGTTACTCTTTCTTCATGCCAGCAGACTGAAGTGTCTTTCTAAGCAAAAATAATGATTTTCAGATTTAAAAGAAATGTTTTTCTGAGACTCACACATATTTATAGCCATAACATAATTACTCTAATGGGCTGTCATTATTTATGTTGCTAACATTCTTAATATGTTTGAAAGATCTAGAATTTTTTCAGCAGCGCAAATATTTCTTTTAATCATGATGAGAGTTTATATGAAAAGAAAATAATATGTAGTCAATAAATTTGTTCCATTTTAAAAATTCAGAGAAGACTTTCTAATTCCCAACTTAATTTGTACTTATATATAGTGAAATAAATGCATAAGATTAAAGGTAGATATATTTTTAAAAATACACTTTTTGTAATTTTTCAGTTTTTCTTGTTCTTGCTGGAAGAGTAATTTGCCTTTCTTGTAGGTAGCAGACACAGACTATATTTTTAATCTCAAATATAATATATAATTCCCAGAAGCCTAAAAAGCATTCAGTTGTAATACACTATCCCAGTAAACATCTGTTTTAGAAGATTATCAAAACCTGATAGAATGGCATCTTGGAAATATTTATTCACATTTATCTATATATTCTTATCTACCATGCTCACGCACATTTCTTGCTACCTTTGACCAAATATTTATTCAACTGGATCTCTTAAATTTACAGGACAACACATTCATTGAATCAAAGTGGATCTGGTGCTGTTCTCAGCAAACATGAGGCTTTACCATGAGCATTGTGTTAGACCAAAACTGGGCAGGAGTTGAGTGAATAGCCATGAGAGCCATGTCAGTTTACATGAATTTACATTCATCTGTCCTCACTCATAAAATTCTGTTATTTATTCCTGTAGTTTTCTTTTGCCCATTCTGCTAATTTTTCTTCGCTTTTTTACAGTGAGACTTTCCTTTCCAGTGTAATGTTTTTTAGAAGTTACTATTTTTTACTATTACAGAGAAGTTTCTGCGTTTATACCAAATAGAATATTATACAAATGCAAAAGCAAATACCCCAAGTAATTTTTATGTATGTTAAACCAAGAAAAACTCACCTGTGCCCAAAAAATAAGGGTGCTTTGCCATTAATGACTCGTTGGAGTTATTTATGATAATTAAACAGAATGCATGTATTGATTTTTATGCTAATTATTTCCGCTGGAGAAGATAGTTTCTATCAGGTGATTTTCATGTTCTTAGTGGAGGCCCCATATCTATTGAGAGCACTTCACAGGAAGGTCACAGCAGAAGAAATTACAGCTAAATTACTGGGGTTAGAGATAAGCTTCTGCTTTTCAGTTGTAGTCTTTTTGCATATCTAAATCACAGACTCCCCTAATAAAATGTCTTAACCTTGCCAGCCAAGGTTTACTGTTACTGAGGATGGCTCTTCGTGCTTTAACCCTGTGAATCACTTGCAGTGACAGAACACCATGCCATCCTCTACGAGTGGTTCAAGTGAAAGACTCCAAAATGTCACAACTGAACTCCAGAAGACTGAGACACAACTTCAGTGTCTCTTCAGCTCCTCTTTATCATGTTGGCCACATGTTAGGTGACAAGGGTAGCTGGGGGGGGAAGTAGGACAGAATGGCCTGCACCTTTGTGGCTAACCTGCCTTTCCTCCAAAGTGAGAGGCCTTTGCCTGCACTGCCAGGAGGGAGCCCTTGTTACCTTCCTGAGCACTGCTCCAATGAGCCTTGCACTGAAGCAGCCAAACTGTCTGATGGAGCACATTAACAATTGAACAGGATGGTGTGTGGTCTGGTTGCTTTCCTTCCCTGGCTCTTACCCCCTGAAAAGTAGCACCTCCATATGTACACCCTATGAATCTTAATAACTAAACAAAACTTGAGACAGCTTAAACAGAGGGTGAAAACAAATCTTGTTTTTAATGGCATATGGTGTTGGAAAAAGTCTGACTGTGGATATTCTTATATGTAACGCAGTGCTTAGGGATCAGAAAAGATCTTCTGGGTCAGGAGGTCTCTTCTAGTGCAGGGTTGCTCTTCATAAAACATTTTTGAAAAATACATCGTTGTTTTGTTTGGTCAGGAGTCTCAAGCAGTAGGAACCAAAGATAAATAGCATTTGAAAGGCTATTTGGCAGCTTGATTTTTATGAGTCAGGAAAGTTTATTTAATACGGTTTTTAATTCTCTCCTCTTAATAGTGTTCGGTGCATCATACGAAATTTTTTTCATACTGCATTATACATGCCCTTGATGCACATCCTCCTCTAGATACTAACAGGGTCTTTCCTACTAATCATCAGCTATTGCCAGAGATTCACAGCAAAGGGTTCTATTTAATGTAGTAGGGACTCAATACTCTGTCTTCCTTAACCTCATTTGGAAAAGATCATTTTAAAAGGTGACTGAACAGGTTGAGTTCCTTTATTCTTCCATCTTTCATTTCTAAGGGTGAAATTTGGTTTGCCATAAACATTGGCATCTAGTGACAGTCTAGATATGTTAAAGCATCCTGCCTGCCCTTCAGTCACCACTGCAAGGTACTGTGGGTCTCCCCTGCCCTATTTACTTACTCTGTATGGGTCATTGTCCCCCAAGGATGTATCAAAGAATAGGTATCTAAATCATAATCAAAATGTCTGCACTAGAAATGGACAAGTGAATTTAGACCATGAAGCCATACATTTAAAATTTTCTCCTGAAACAGTGTTAAGGACAAGATTCAGAAGTATCTATTTAGAGCAATAGCTGATGATAACCAATAAAGACTCAGGAAGTATGCTAATTCTCCTCCCCCCAATTCCCACGGGTCAGCTTTGAGTCTCCTTTCAAGTGAAAAATTTAGAGATTTATATGGATTATAATTCACTTCATAACTACTATTAATAAAAAAATAGCATTAATTTGGATAAGTTCAGGTAAAGACTATTTGAAGATGTGTCGTGACTATTGATAACAGCATTAAAACCTAAATTACAAAAATAAAAGTGAAATTAACCTGTATCTTGTAGAAAATCTTGTAAGACAACTGGAATGAAGAAAACAGTACTCTTTAGCTCAATATTGAATTAAAAGCATGAGTTCCAGTAAAAGTGTTCATGCTGGGTTACATTAATGTATCAATTTTACCCCTGTGGTAATTCTTTTTTTTTTTGTTCTGCAAATCATATCAAATCATGAATTTGATATAAAATAGTGCTGATGGGGAAAAATAAGAAAGGATGTTGCTATACTACTGAATAGTAGGATCAACACTTTTTCCATTTTTGCTGTAAATTTGACAGCTATGTCTTTGCAAAAGCCAAACTAATAAGGTTAAAGTAAAACATCTGTTAAAAGAAAACTGCTGGCCCAGCAATATTTCATGGTGCTGACACAAACTATGAGGTACCTATTCAGCTTGCTTAGTGCATATATGATTTTCTATTGATTCTGATATTATTTTGTTACCTTTTTTTGTTATACTGTTTTTTTCACATTTCAGCTGCATTTAATTTTGATGGTAACCAACAATATGCTTTATATATGTAGGCTATTATAAGAATCCATTATTTTTCTCTTCAAAACATTGTCCATTTTGAATAAACTTTCCACTGAAGCAACTACTTCCTACTAGTATTTTTTTCCAAAACAGTTGGCATAGTAAGACCTATCTATCCACTGAGAAATGCCAGCAATAATCTACAATAATACAAATATTATTTATTATTAGCTTCAGGAGCTGTTATTGTCTCCCTCAAAACATAAAAGGCTACAAATTCCCTGCACTGAACAAGTTGATTCTATTGATTTCTGGCAATAACAACTTTGTAATAAAAAGTAATTGTAACGTAGGAACATAGGAAGTAAAATAACCATTGAAATACTATTGTACAATATTTTTATTGTATAAAAGTATAATTGAATTACAACACCCCTGCTTTCTTCAGGACTCAAACTTTAGTCTATTGTTTTTTGTTTTTTTTTCCTCAAAGAAATACAATAGTCTTTTTATAATTTCCTTGATGATATATTGAGAAGGTTATTGAAAGCCTATTAAAAATGTTGTTCATAATGCTGTTGAACAGCTAATATAGCCCTGATCTTGTGATAGGCACATGCAGTACAAAACATAAAGAAAATACTGCTTCCAGTGTTTGAGGAAATGGGAAATATATCAGCCAAACATACATAAAGACAAAGATTATGCAATAATTCTATCCTGTTCCTTGAAAGACAAACTCAATGACAGTTGAAAAATCCATGTGATTCACTTGTTTCCACTGAAGCTGTAGACTCAGGGACACCACTTTTCAGACACTTGTGGACAACTTCATTAGAAAAGGAGAAAGGAGCAGATTGGAGTGTCTGGTATCCAAAGAGTGGAGCCTGTTAACACGGAGAGCTTAAAGGGGTACAGGAGCAGCCACTGACTGCATTTCTGTTTCCATCACCGTGTATTAACTGGTAACACTGGCAGAGCAAAAAATGGAGCTGTGGCTAAAGCACAGATTCTTAATGTCCTGGTTTTACTTACTGTGCACGTTCATCTCACTGCAATGTGTGGGTAACTTTGAGAACGGGTCATGGACCTCTTTTCTGGAGATGTGTTGAACATAGAGCTTTGTGAAGCTAGTCAATACTTTTCCTCTTTCAAGGTCATACAGAAAAGGTTAAGGGGTGTAGTGAAACTAAGATGAAAATTAGTTGCTAAAAAAAAGTGCATTTTTCGTAATTTCTCAAACATATCATTTTGTCTGAAAGACAAATCAATCTATTGCAATAGAATCACTGGGAAATGGTAATAATACAATTCTTTTAAAGGGAAAAGGATTGTGAAAATTGGCTCACATGGATAAAAAGGTATTTCAAGACATGGTCTTATCTAATTAGTCATATGTTCTGTTTTTATAATTATTTGAATGGCCGTCTTTTGTGGATCTGTCAAAGCTTAAACTATGTTGGAGAAAGTTACATCCTGAAAAACTTTGGATGACTAGTGCACATAATAAGTGCCTGGATAATCCAAAAGAAAGATGTGTTCCTCTACAGCACTCCACAGAAACCTGCTTCCGAGCTATTAAAATGTAAATTGCCCACCGGATTTCTAGTTTAATATGTGACATCTTTATTGAGCACACAGAAACACAAGAATTAGACTCCAAGAAGTGAGTACTCTTTTTTTTTAAATTGAAATCCTCCAAATAATTACAATATAACTTCCTCTCCAATTAATATTTTTCTCTCATATTTTAATTAAGTAAAATCAAACTCAGTTTATTGACTTTGCAGTCTGTGCACTTCCCCAGGGAAGCATCATCTTTACAGCAACTGAAAACAACAGTTATGCCTAAATGTGTCTGCCATTCTACCTTTCAAATATAAAGCCTTAGATTATTATCTCCAAGTTCATAATCACCTCAAATTTTCTGATTAACATCATGTCTGGGCCCAGCACTAAAACAAGCACCAGAGTACTAGACTGTGCAGGTGAAAAATTCTACTCGTCATCAAAATGTGCTAAGAATCTGCTCCATGTTTTGCCAAACACCAGCACACTTGCTTTCTGAAAAAATGGTCAATCTGATGATGTTTGGACTGAGTAAGGGCAAAAAATGAGAAGAGCTGACTTCAAGGGTCTCATAGTCCTAACACTCTTCATAAAATGCATATGAGGAATGCTGGATATGTTTTGGAACCAACTCTTGTCCTATAGATCTGAATGCCTGAAGTTTTTCAGCTGGAGATAGAAGATCTGTGGATCTTTGTTACTTTATACTTATGAAACTCAAAATATACAGAAATATTTTGTCTTAGACTCTTGCACGTCAACAATGACATACAATGATTTAGCAGAGTAAGATAAACTTGTCTTTAAACCTTCAAACTCTGTGTTTTGGAAGGCTTGTTGATCTTGGCTTAAGACTCTCAGGTTTCATTCCTAGAAGGCCACACAGGCCAAGAAGGCAAGGATCTGGTGGCTGCTCTGAACTCTGACTTATTGGTGGAAGCAGGAGTGCTTACTGAGATAGGGGTTCAATGAAAGGCAGAAACCCTATTGACCTGATTTTAGTATGTGTGCACCCTTTATCATGCTTGTATTTTTAAAATGATCATTATATTAAAAAATTATATTATAAAAAATTATCATACATTTAAAGTAAATCTGTAGACTATTTTCAAAAAGTCTGTTAGATGTAGGTTCTTTTTTCCACAATATTATTTTCCCATGCAATTTTCTGATCCCTCTCTGATAATTATTTTCTGTTCAGCTGTTAGGACATTCGCCATTGCGGCGGTGCAGGACTCGCCCCGAGGGCCGGCTCTGTGGCCCTGCAGCCACAGACGCAGCAGGCAGGCAATGACACACTGCTGCACAGCGGGTCCCCCCTCTCAGGATACAGGAGAACCAGCTTTGGCGTGGAAAGAAAGGGAGACTCTGGCTTGGGTGAGCAACACAGAAGTTTATTCTGGTACTACTGCCCGGGCAGAACAGAGCTCAGACCCGTGCAGCCTCTTTTAAGGGAAGGCGGGACTCAGGGGAGGGGATAACAATCAACCAATCAGGGAAGACCAGGGAGGGGTCACATATAACTCAATCAAAGTAATAACCAATCATGGGGAAGAAAAGGGGAGGTTCTCCAGCCCTGGCCAATCCTTCGGCGCTCTCCCCAGAACCTTCTGGAAGATGGGGAGAGGCCTGGTCAGGATTGACAGGGCCAGGGGGTAGGGAGAACAGGATTGATGTAAGGGGAGGGTTGTGGGGGAAACCAACTTGGTACATGGAAGAAACCATCTCACAATAAGAATATTAAACTTAAACGCGCTGCCACACTCCATGTTCCAGAAACATAACAAGTATATTTGACTTCATATTGCTTGTATATGAGCTTTTATAGCTTTTGGCCAAATTACCTCCTTACTTACACTGAAGATAAACCTTGGTCTTTAAATTTGTATGAACTAGATATGAAAACCCACAAATGCTTCATAGTAATTTTTTTCCTAATAGCAGAGTAATAGTTCATTTTTTTTCTATCATGTTTGTGGGAGATATCATAGCCATTATCATGGATTGGAAGAGCATACAGTGATATTCAATAAAGCCATACAGAAGGTGTATCCCCAAATTTGTCTTCCAGAGTTCTGAACTGGCTGTGCTTCAGCCACTCCCCTTGCATAATTTTGTTAAACAACATGGCACTAGTATTTTTGGCTTTTGAAAAAGCATTATTTATGATGAATTATATTTTTCACTAAGTCAACGTATTTTTCAATTAATTTTCAGCTTTCCAATATTTTTTCCAGTTCTGAGATCATTCTCTTTACACTTGAATGTATGTAATTCATATTGGTTCTGTGGGCAACATGCTTAGCTGAAAGATATTCTTATAATACAGAGAGAGATGTAAAATCCACATCCACTGTGTGGAGAAGGAATGCTGAAAGGAGAGAAATGCTGAAAAATAAGGCATGTAAATATTAAATCTTTGTATTTTTGTTGTAACTGGAAAAACTTACATCGGGAGTGAAACTGTGGCCTGTCTGTAATGCCTGGAGTTTCTACCACTAGCTTGAAGCAGTCAGGAATTCACATCAGAAGTCAGGAGCTAATGGATTAAAAGCATCACGTGTTCTTCACAGTCACTTCCAAAGATGCTTTTGAAAGTCCTGCTCTTCTTCATGATGTCAGTCGTGTAACAGCAATGCACTCAAGCATATCTTTCATTAAAAAATAACCATTCTGAACTCCTTAATTTGCCATGTGTTCATTAATAAAGAATAAACTGCTTTTATATTGTACAAGACATTCTTGAATGAAGAAATTACGGTTTTAAAGTGAGCTGCAACTGTCTGTGACCCCAGCCAAAGGACACAATTGTCACTTGCTAATTTATACTTGCCACAGGTGAAGTTTAGGGACCCTGACTGTAGATGACAGGACACGTGAGCTAAAAGCAAATCTGTGCATGATGCAGGCTTCAAACCCGTGGTAGATCTCAGCTGTGCTACTGCTGCCTGACAAAATAATGTTTGTCTCATCTGGGCTGCAGGAACAGGCAGCATGAATCTTCTTCACCTGTCTCAGCTGCAGAGTGAAGCAAGCTATCTGAAATTCAGGCTAAGGAAGTCTCAGCTTTGCAGTTTGACAGCCAGGGGAGAGGCTCAGGGGACACAGACTCAGCTTGGGGACACTCTGTTTCTCACGATAGTGGACCTTTCTGGCAGTCTGCTGTGAACATAAAAGAACATTGTCAGGAAATACTCTTTTTGTTCCAACTCTGCTTCCTCAGATTCTTCCACAAGAGAATCCCAGTCTTCCTAGTCAAATAACTAAAGCAGTAGATCACAGAAATTTGCCTGTTACACTTAAAAACCCTAAACATAGTGAAATGAATTGGTTTCTTCCAAAGCTGTTGTAGGTGTTATGTAGCATCCTGGTTGTACTTTCATGCAATTATCTCATGTAGGCCTGCCTGGGAACAAAAAGGGAATTCAGAAGACATGTTTGCTTTTCATTTCCTGATTTTTCACACACTGAAGACTCAGTTTTAAAATTATAAGACAAGTTTGTTCAAAATATATTGTCATTTCATTATGACAGCTAGTGAACTTAGTGCCCTTTGATGACAGTTATTAAAAATTATTTTATATAACACCTGCAAAAAATACCACTGTGTTTCTGAACACTTAGTGGCTTATTTACTGTCCCTTTCCTTGAGAACTACAAACCATAATGACAGATTTTTCTCTTAGAAATCATTCATCATTGCCTTAAGCTTGTCAAGATGAATAAGGCTGTGCCCTGCTCTTGTGTAATGACATTCATATTTTTAAAGCCAAAGATTTCACAAAGTTAAGTCTCTTGCAGGTAGAGAAAACAGAGTTTAATGTTACTTGTTACTTTCTTTTAGAATGGCATAGTAAGTAAATCTCAATTACCCATACTGTGAAATGACAATAGATAAAATATGCCCTTTTAGCTGCTTTTTAGTCTTTGAATTTTATACCAAATTCACTTTCATATTTATGTTGAATCTAGAGATTTAACACGACATATCAAAATTCTGAGGAAGAGACGATCATAGACGATAAAGTTTACTAAAAATAATGCAATTGTTCATTGAGGATGTTTGGATGTGAAGCCAGTGTATCGGCAGCCCCTACAACAGTGATGCCTCTTCCATGACAAATCTGTCCACATGCTGAATATGAATGGAGTGGGCAGCTTTGCCCTGTTCATGTCTCAGACCCACAGACTGAAGTTTTGGTTCCCTGAATCAAACAAAACAGGCAAGGAGTACATGGCCGGCTCGGATTTCCAGTGGGTATCAGCATCAATAAACAGCATACATCTTTGCTTCTTATATAACCTGTATTAGGAGGCAATTTATGCTCGAAATCCAGAAATCAGGTAAGCTTATTTGGTAAAGATATATAGCTAAGAACCTGAAACAGTTCCTCTTGGGCTTCAAAAACATAAATAGCTTTATGGGAACAGCAGCAGCTGGCTGTGCCTGGGGTTGTTCCAGGCAAGAGGAGCCATTCCTGGGGAAGAGACAACATGTCAGCAGCCACTAGATCACTCTCAGTTCTAGACTGGGCCTTCCTTTCTGTCTCTTATCGAGAAGAAGAAAAAAAAAAAAAAAATCCCAAATTACTCTAAGCACACTAGATAAGGCTCTCTGATTATAATTTTAATTGCAGCTAGTTGCCATGTTGCATTGCATTGCATAAAATTCTGCCTGTTTCTCTGACAGATGTGAATTCACTCAGCTTGAAAACCCTTCAGAGTTTGAGGTATGTAAGTGCATGGCAGGCATTGCTCTTGCTCCAGATGGCTACAGCTTTAGGTTTGTAGCATTTTTTAGGAGTTCGTTTTTGACTTCTTTGGATATGCCTCCACATTTTTAAGAACATATGCTGATACACCGCAATGATATCAGCCAGCAGGCAGAACCCCTCAGTCCCCTCAACCACAAAACACTTCATTTCACATTATTTATGTAAACATAAAAGAATGGAACTGAAGAACCTGACAGGATGATTTTGAAAGAGTGCAAATAGAATGAATGGAATTTGAAAATACAGCATATGAAACAGACAGAGGAGAAATGAGAATGTTACAGAAAAGGTTTTAATCTATTTTATTGTAGTTTATTCTAGAAATGCCATTTTTTTCTATGGGAATAAAGTAAACAAATTATCAATACCACCATAGTTTTCTAAATGTGGATTTCAAAGATAATTCTATGATTATCTCCATTAGTGTGTTTGTAAATACAGATGATGAACTACTTATCATCTATTTGTACAGTCTTTATCAATATAATATCTAAACCCCTCAGCCTTTAATATACTGTAGTACTAACATTCCTGTCAAGTTTCAAAATGTGATTCTACCATGTGACAAATGAGAAACTGAGGCAGAGAAAGGGGGACCCCTACAGAAGGACAAAAATTTTGTCAGTTACAGGTACAACACTGAAGCTGGTAGAGAATGGATTAAGTATACTCTTACAAGGAGGAGAAAATAAAGTAAAGGAATATTTCTTTTGAGAGTGTCTGGAGGCAACAGGGCTTATATATCTTCGATGCAAGATTTTGAGAAAGAAATTACTTTGCTAGGTGTCTTAAAAATGCATTCTGACTAATGGGAATGTGTCCCATTAATGAACTGTAAATTCCTCCTATTTTCATCTTTCCCCTTTTGAGCTATACTAGGATAAGCCCCAGTAGTGACCCTGCATTTACTGGCTCCAGGGAGTTTTGGTGCTCCACATAATGTTTTTACCATTTAGTGATATAATTTGGCTTACATTTTTACCTTACTCCTTTTCTCTTTACCTACAAGAATTGTATTACCTCTTTTGTACATATCCAGAAAAGCAGACTTTAAGTGGTTTCAGGTAAGGCAGGAGACCCTTAGCTAATCTGAATTATTTTTGCCCTGCTGATTCCTTCTCCCTGCTCAACCTCATCTATCTGCCTGGGGAGTTTTTAAGGTTTTTACTTTTGAATTTTGTCAGAAAATATATGCTTAGCTTAAGATCTTCAGGTTAAAAAAAATGTATACAATAGTAATACTTACTTCATAGAATCAGAGAATCACAAAATGGTAAGTTTGGAAGGGACCACTGGATGTCTTCTACTCCAATCTCCCTGCACAGGGAGTCTGGCTCATCTTCATAATTTTTTCTCATCGGGTGCTTGTGCAAGCTGAGATCCCCCATGAGCCTTCTCTTTCCAGGCTGAATGGTCCCAGCTCTCTCAGCCCATATGAGAGATGCTCCAGTCTCTTAATCATCTTTGCAGTCCTGTATTGGACTCACACAAATAAGTCCATGTCTTGCTTCTACTCAGAAGCCCAGAACTGGACTCAGTACATGAGATGTGGACTCATCTTCACCAAAAAAAGAGGAAGAATCACCTGACAGGAAGGATCCTTATGCAGCTGGGGATCTTTTTTGCTTCAAGGGTGTACTGCTGGCTTCTATTGTTGTTCCCTAGAACACTGAGGCCCTTCTTAGGAAAGTTGCTTTCCAGCTGGTGAGCCCCCAGGATATACAGGTTCTTGAGGATATTCCTCCCTGTGTGCAGGGCCCTGCATTTCTTCTTGAACTGCATGGTGTTCCTCTCAGCCACTCTCTGGCTTGTCCAGGCCCGTCTGAAAGATGGCACAACTGTCTGGTGTACTGGCTACTCCTCCCTGTTTTGTATCCTCTGTGAACTTGCTGAGGCTGCTCTCTGTCCCATTGTCCAGTGACAATATTTGATGCGGTGCTGG
Organism: Hylia prasina; assembly: GCA_013397195.1. Classification (NCBI taxonomy): domain Eukaryota; kingdom Metazoa; phylum Chordata; class Aves; order Passeriformes; family Sylviidae; genus Hylia; species Hylia prasina. The sequence continues at coordinate 1,066,081 of VYXD01010641.1, forward strand.
ATTTGCCTGCCAGCTCCCAACACAACATGTCGAGAGTGGCTGTTCTCAGAAGTGATCTGAGTAACAGCAGAGCAGAGCTTGCTCTCTATGGCACAACATGTCCTGAGGCACAGGCAGAAGCAAGGACAAGGGAGAGGTCTTTCATGTGGTTTCCAAGGAGGTTTATTTGCAAGGAGGGTCCAGGGACCAAAGACCCTTAAACTTGATGCCCAGGGACTTTTAAACAGGGGAGGATCTAGGGGAAGGTACAAATTTTCAACCAATAGGGAAAGGAGTGGGGAGGATCACAAGGCAGGATTTACAATCCCTAAACCAATGAGGAGGCACACGGGGAGGGAAGCAATCTGAACAAACCAATGGGGCTTCGAGGAAAAGGGGATTTCTGAAGCAAGGGGTTGGGACAAAGCAGGATTGACAACTTGGTAGGAGGAGGGACAAGGAACATTCTGTAACAAGGGGCATGGTCAAAGGCAAGATGGACAACTAGGTGGGAGGATACAACTTGCACTGAATTAACAATACAGGAGGGAATGGAGCAAACCCTTTGGAATAAAACACACTGCAACAGATATTGAACAGCCTTGGGCCCATTAGTGAGCCCTGAGGAGTCAGGACTTGCCTTTGGTCGGACCAAGGCCCCAGTAAAATCACATTAAGCAACATCTGCAGCTCTCTTCTCATGCGCCAGAGTAGCCTCCCCATTGTAGAAAGCAATCAGGTTGGTCAAGTGGGATTTCCCCTTGCTGAATCCAAGCTGATTATTCCCAATCAGTTTCTTGAGCTTCATATGTGTGGAAATACTTCTCAGGAGTACTTTTTGCTATGAAAGAGGAGTTAACAAAGCAGATTTTATCTGTGTTATTCTCTTCATATTTCGCATATAAAGTCATATGGTCAGAAAGTAGGTTTCTATTAAAGGTGACTTTTCTTGTATCAAAACTTGACAGACATTAATAATTAATTTTTCCAGTGTTTTGTAGTTTGTTGAAGATATTACCAGACAATAGGTACAATATGGGCAAGAGAAGGAACAGAAAAATACAGGTACTTTTCAGTCAGGGCCTCAGTATTTATTTTAAAATGTCATTACAAAATTAAGCAATACAATTATGTCAAATAATTGAGATAAGAGCCATCACTTTGGACATATTTTAGTTTGGGGGAAATCTGTCAGGCATGACCTCTGTTCTCTCAGCAAATGTATGGATATAGTTCATAACAGCTTGAAAAGCAAAGAGGAAAATTGATGTGGCTGATTATTGCAGAGGTAATGCTAAGCACCTGGCTGGACTGCCTAAATTAGGAGTCACTCTAGCCTTTGTGTCTAGAGAGAAAAGAGAAAAATCATCTTCAAAGGGTATTTTTGGTCCTAGGCAAATTGTGTTGCTTCCTTTGCAGCCTTTCTCTCAGCAGATGATAAGGGCCATGAACTGTCTCCACATTGAGGTGAAGTTCTCAAATGCTAGAAGCAGGAAGGAGAAAAGAAAGCCTCTGTTCAAATGAGAGACATGAATGTTAAAAGTGTTTAAGATGGCTTCAGCCACATCATTGCCACACACCACTGCCTGATGGGCCCACAAACACCCTCACTTGCTCAGTAAGGCTTTCCTGCTGTGTTGGCATGCCTGTGTGAAGCCTGAGTGGCCTCAGAGCGTCTCTGCATAAGCCTGCAGAAGAGCTGGCTGCAGAGTTAGAGGGGGAAGGGACTCAAATTTTCCAAGTGGAAAGCAGCATCAGTAAGGCCCCCCAGAACAATGTGCTTCTCTCAGGAGTGCTGAATTGAGAAAGAGCATGCTCACTAATGGTGTGCAAAATGGAACAACTTTAAAGAAATAGAACACCCAAGAGAGTCTGTAACAGAAGCTGTATTTTCTACCTATTGAGCTGACAACTGGATATCCATTTAAAGTACAAAAAAAAATTTGTATTGTGTCTTCTACTTTGCCACAGTCTAAGAGGGACTATTTACTGCTTCTGCATTAGAATTGACTAATTAGCAGCTCCAAGATTTTAACAGTATATACCAGGTATAACCAATATAACCTCAAGCCTTCAAATATAACACTTCTCTTTGGAATATGGAGAATACTTTAATTTCTTTATCAATAACTGGGCAATTTATTCTAACCTGAAATTTAGGCAATGAGTTTTTGTAAGTTTTTAATAAACTCTGAAACAGATATAGATTGTGGTGGTATCCTTTCCTGTTCACATGGAGAACAGATATTTGTTTTTAGGATATCTGGGGTTTATTATATATGGTACATGACTGTCAAGTTCTTTACAAAAATAAGTCTTTCACTAGTTTTCATGAGGTGGCTGAGTAAATGAATTTTCTGTCATGGAAATCCACTTAGTCTTCTGTACAGGTACGTTTCTCTATAATGTGAGACAAACTGTGTTTTTTGGCTTAGCCAACCCAGTAAAACCTTTTTCTTTCTTTACGCCCACTGATTCTATAGCTCAGTTTCATCCCAATGAACTTTAAAATTCTAACCAAGATGTTTAAGTTGAGAAAGCAAATGTCCTCTGCTCCTTCTCTACACTTTGATAATGCAGCAAGAGGCTCTCAGGGAGTGACTCCTATAGAGGCAGGTGATGTTGGTACTCCTTTGATGATAGAGTCTGGGTAGCTACATTCAGCTGAAGGCACTTAATTAGATGTGGGTTGGAAATTATTAGCTAAATGCTAATTTATTGATAGGGATGACAAATTTACAGGCCTTAGACTCTTTCCTGTGTTATATCATGATGTCAGTAGGAGGAATGGCCTTGGGCTAGGATAACTGGTAGTTTGGGCTTAGGACATGGCAGTAGCTTTCAGCCTTCTGACTCAATTCACATTTCTTTTGTTGTTGGTTTGTTTGTTCGTGGGTTTCATGTTTGTTTTATTATTTTTCTGTGATTTCTTTAACTACTGAAGACAAAATGATGAGGTAGGTGAATAGAACTTGTTTACTATTTTGTGTTGTTTCTTGAATTGTTTCTCTAATTCAGAAGATGTGTGATGACAAGCCTGTTCACAGAGGGGCTCTCTCTACATCCTATAAATCAATGTCTAAACTTGAGAAAGGGTAACACTTCAGGTACATTCCTCTTTCAAGCTTCCTTTACTGGCCCTTCAGACAGCTTCCTAATAAAATTTTGTAGGATGTAAGAAGTCAACTGTAAATTTTATTTTGAGTATAAAAAGAAAGAAAAAGAAACTTAAAATCACATAGAGCTCTTACCCAAGGCTGTAGTGTCCCTTTTGGCAATGTGGCAATGATGGAAGATCAGTTCTTCTGAGCTGCCTTACTCTCCCATCTCTCAGTTTCTTTGAGCAGCTGTGGATATTGGCAAAAGAGCAGATGTGGCAGATCCTGTGTATCTCCAGAACACAATCTCAGTTTCAAATCAATGAAGTAATCTGAGGTCGTTATTCCCTTTCTACAGGATTTAAAGACCCAAAGTTAAGGGTTTGGTCATGCCAAATGTATTACTTGATATCCACACCAAAGAGAAACACCAGTACAAAGGTTTTGTTGGTGGTTTAATGGTGCACACCACAGAGCTCTTGCTTTTAAGGTAAAAAAATCCAAAAGGGCTTGGTCATGTCCAAATCTTGAGTGCTGCTCTTCAAATCAATATGCTGTTCAAAACACTGCCACTTTGCTATTTCTTATAATTACTTAGGTTTATGCTGGGTAAAGTTTCTGGAAACAAAATCAGTGTAAATCTGTGGATTTTAAGTCAAATTTTGCAGTTTTTAGAATGCCTAAATTACTGTTTCTAAGGGCAACCTATTCTCTCTTCACTTTTTTTTTTTTTTTCCTTAAATCCATCTTTCCCCAGTTGTTTAGCCGTAAATGTGGGTGGCGGGAGAATCTCATTTCAGCTTGCTTTGCCAATGCACTGCTTTGAATTTTTAATGATGACAGCTATGTAATAAACACTCCCAAAGGTAACAAAATCACAGTAACATTCTGATGACTTCTCTGTAGTCTGCTTTGGAAACAAACATCTGTGAAAGATTATTTCCTTTAATGCTGCCTGATGGAGATGACCTTTAGAGTTATCACAAAAGCAATGCTTTAACCACCTGCAGAGGAATAAAAGGCAGATATTTACATGGTAAATATTTTAACTACTGCAGAGAAAAATATAAAAAAAAAATTAGGTAAGTCATCAAATGATATAATAATTGGAAATTGGGCATTAGGAATTTCTCCAAAGTTTAATTGTTACAGTTTGTGTTCATGTGTAGGTTATAACAACACAAAGGAATAATTTGGTGCTCAAAAAGTACCCAATACATAGGATTTTGAATAGGCACACATAGTATTTCTATATATCTGCAAACTGGGAGATAAAAAATATTTAAAGAATACTAAATATTAAATTTTAAAGTTTCCAAGACTTTGGTAAGCTGTGCAAAGTGATGGCTGCAGCACAAACTAAAGGAACCTATGCCAGAGTAGCTCCAGGGTAGCAGCTGGAAGTACACTAAGTGATGGTGATATGGGCTGATGCAAACTAGCAAATGCTTTCTGAAAAATTTCCTAGGTTAAGTTGAAATGGGAAGTAGAGTTTACAGAAGACTTCCATAAAACACAGTGCAGAATAGAATTTGACATTTCTAATATTCAGAACAGTGGATCAATGTGCTTTGAGTATCTGCGGGTATCATTTTTGCAAGGGAAACAAATTTAAAAGATTTAAGTTTGTATATATGTTTTACCAAAATCCAGTTATATTTGCATGTAAGCAACATTATGATGACATTTCAACATAATTCCACATAATATTCATAGAATGCTACAGGGTTGGAAGGGACCTTTATGATCACCTAGTCCCAACTCCCTGTCTAATGGGCAGGGACACCTCCCACTACTACACCAGGTTGCTCAAGGCCTTATACAACCTGGCCTTGAAAAATGTATTTACACAAAATGCAGGAAAGAAACTCACAAATTATTCACTTAATTGTGAAATTTAACTCTAATTTTTCCACTAAATTATAATTGTTTTTCATCTTTGACTTTTGCTTAAAAGTCCAGAGCTCCACCCAGCTGCAGTCAGTAAGTTTTTTGTGCAGTGAATAAGTTTGTACCCCCAGAAATGCATTTCTTCCAATATTAGTTGGAGACAGTGATTAATTAGGCCTTGAAAACAAGATGAGCCATAAGTAAAGCCTCGATTACTACATGTTGAGCTACTAGCATTTTTGGGGATTTCTCCCTTCATGTCCTTGCTTATGTTGTCAGAAAGGATTGAGTCACAGAACACGGTTCAGTGGATATCTTTGCTTCTTGTTTTTTTGTTTGTTTTGGGTTGTGGGGTTTGGTTTGGGGGTTTTTTTGTGTTGTGTGATTGGGTTTTTCCTCCTCTTTATTTCCCATTCAGATGGGACTGATTCCTAGTGAAGAGATGCAACAATCTCTAAAGTATCTATGATGTTTTCTTGTTTGGTTAGGTTTTTCTCCATTAGCATATAGATTTGACTTTCACAAAGTAATCTTTAATACTTAAGGGACTATATTCTCAACACAACAATACGTGGGGAAATCCCTGTGATTATCAAGAATAAAAATAAATAATAAGTCTAAAGGGATGAAAACATATTTTTCCCACGCATTGATTTAGTGACTGGAAAAGAGGTAAAATTTTTTTTTTTTTTCAGAAAAAAGCAAAGTTGGTTAACTGTTGACTGCAGCATTTAATAAACCTTAAATGATCCAGACAGAAGATAAAGCATTAAAGTCAGCCGTTAGTTATAGAGGCTGGGCATTTCTGGTAGGAGTTCATGCAAAATATCATCTCTGTACAAGTAGTGTAGATCCATTTCTTTTAATTTATCAAGAATGCTGTAAGATTTTGACAATGGTTTCCTTAGACTCATTGTAGGTAGATTAATGTTAGTGGAGTTTTTATAAGGTGTTTTTTTGAGATTTTTTTTCCTATCTCATCATTGAAGCTGAGTTTAAATGATCTTGTCTATGGTTTTCCTGGCATGAGTTTTTACCAGTTTACCATTCCTTGAGAACTGTCCTTTGAGCTGAGCTCGTGGATACATTTTTTCTGATATATATGCAGCTCATTTAGATCTTAGCTCTACAGGGAATACGTGCTACAAGACCACCCATCTTCTCGCATAAGCCGTTTTTAGTTTTGAGAGATTATTATGGAACCGTTTTCAGACAAGAAATAACTTCCTCTGTTTCCAAAGTTTTGAGAAGTGACTACTTGTATGGATGTTTGAATTTCAGCTTGAGTTACCTTGCAAGTGGTCTGTGTAGGTAAATGAGAAAAATGTTTCCTTTCAAGAGTCTAAAGTGAAATAATTTAAGATCACTGGTACCTGTAGGTACTTGTTAATTCTGCACTAGATACACTCTTTGCTTATGGGTAGCTTGTGCTTGTGAGAAAACTTTGAGGTTAAGATGAAATGTATTACTTTGAGTTGCCAGAAGTGAAGAGTTGCAGCTAATGTCAGAGGAATTTTAGAAAGTAAAAATTTCAAGTGCATCACATTATGTAGCAAGTAATTGAAGCATGCTCTCAGCTTCTACCTTAATCATAAAACTAATAAAATTCAATTATCAGTTATCAAAAGCAAGAATGTGTGAAGTATCTACTTTAGGGATCAATCTAAATTTTAATGAAGGATTACATTTGGGACTTTGAAAACAATATAAAGCTCTGTCTGTTGGTCTATGGTGAGAAAAATCATGAGGGCTGAAATATTGATGATTCAAGGATTTGGGTGTCTAAGCAGTTTGTCTATGCTGAGATTGTTTTATAAGACCTTCATTAAAATTCTGTTTCAGTAGCAAAAGGAGAGAAATAGCATTGCTAAACCCATTTTCTTGTAGGAGGACTATTATATTATGATCCACTTAAATTCTAATTGAAGCATTTAACCTGTTTAGATCTGGGACATAGGCCCATATCCACAAAGCTATTTGAGAAGCTAATTCTTATTTGACCACCTAATTGTCACTTGTTTTGAGAGACTAGACTTGCCAGAATGGGAGTTAAATGCCTAAATACCTTGGAATAGCTGATCAGTGACGCTTTTCTTCAGAGCTGTAGCTTATGCAGGTACCTCTGTTCTAATTTTTGGTCAAAGGCAGTACCTGTCTAACCTTTTCTATTCAAGCAACATGTACCCTCAAATTAATCTGATATGGTTAAACAGGAAGGCTTTTTTCACTTATTTTTGTCTACATTGCCGCAGAAATATGAAAGCTAGAAATTTATGTAAGCAAAGAATGCCTCACCAGTCCATTTCTTCAATATGCTTTGACTTTGTAGTTGTTAATGCTCTCTCTCTGAAATGTTGATGCCAGCAGCTAAATGAAGCTCTTGTGAATAAGCAGGGGATTTTTCTTAACTGGAAGTGCAATATTCAGCCAGCAGAGCCACCTGATTACTTCACATCTTGATGTTTATGTAGCTATGCTCACTTCCATGTAATTGGGCTGCTACTATTAGCAGAAACCATTCCGACTTTATTAAACATATTTGTAAGCCTAATTTTCATTAAATATATGACATCTGCATTTCTGTCTGCTGGGTTCTGCCTTCCTACCTGAAACAATCAAAACTAGACACGTTATACATCTGTCATCTTTCATAATCTAGACTGCCTCAAACAGAAACAATATATTTATATTTTCTAATGAAAAGAAAGCCTCTGAATGCCAACTAGTAGACACAAAAGATTATCTTTCTATTTGCTAGGCTTAGATTGTCAGACATTAAATTTTTTAACAGCCACTTCCACTGAATTATTGATGTTCTCACTATTTAGAAAATGGATCACATCACTAGAGTAATTAGCACCCTGCCACTTCTGGCTATCGTATTTAATGTGGTGCAAGAGAAGGCTGTGTTGAACTATTTCTTTTTTTTAAGTGAATCACTAGTGTTGTTTCTCATCCATTGCCCTGTTGCATATCATCCAGCTAGCTTAGAGACAGGGTGCTCAATAGGGTTATGAACCAACATGCATATGTGGCTTCCATTTAGTGTAAGTATACATGTTTCTTGTTGTAGATTAATGACATAGATTTTTCCTCAGGATTAATTTTTACATGCAAAACAGAATAGATGCCTTCTGAAAGTGTTGAAGTTGCAGTAAAGGCAGTAATTGAGGTGTGTGAAAATGGGTGTATCCCTTATATGTAAGACAACTGACTTCAGGGCATCTAAATATTTAGAAGTAATGATGATTAACAGTTTTTTGTTATTTCAAATTAATAAAACAGAATGCTGCTTGGAGCTTTATATTCAACAAATAACACTTTGTGAAGAAGCATCTGCAGATTCAGATGAAAAAAAAATCCCGAAGCCTTCAACATAAATACAGGCAATTGAAATCTCATCAGAATAAAAGTTCTTTGCCATAATTTTCTATCCTTTTGCAAAATTAAGATGCAACATTGGTGGTTTTGCTTTCATCTTGATTTATATATAATCCATGCACTTGGAAATTTGTTAGGTGTTAGTCATCTGTTTCTTCCCAAAAGACTGCTAGAAATGACTAAACAGGGCTAAATGCGTATCAGCAAAGTAATTTTTATCAGGCCAGTAATTTAGAAACATACTGTGTGTTACTTAGAAATACGAATTTTAGAGCATATATGGAACTGCATATTTGCTTGTGTTATTGAGCACTTTACTGAGCACTCAATTATTCTCTGAATTTAAAGTATATCAATACCTGATACTTTGGAAAGGGATAATAATAATGGAGGTACTTAAGAAAATAGGAAAGTAGAAAAAAATCTCATCGAGCTCATGCTTATCAAAGTTTTATTAAGAATCAGTGTGTACCTAAATAAGAGACTGCAGAAAGAGAAGCTGACCTCATTCAGATATTTAAATGGACAAGGGCATTGATCAGCATAGTTAGATGATTAACTGGACACGCTAGTCTATGGTCTTGAAAGTGTTACTATGATACACAGTATTGAAAGATAAGTATTGAAGGTGTTCTGTTTCAAAGGGCTTTGTTTTCTGGTTTCAGGCTATTTATATTACTGAAGAATGTAGATTATGTAACAAGGACAATAGGGGCAAAGAACCCCAGGCACAAATAAGAATCTTCCACAGAATAAATAAAACAAAAGCTGAAAAATTAAAATGAAAACCAAGCAATTACAAACAGAACAAACATAATGACCTCCTGGCATTTCTTAAGATAATTTATTCTCAGTGATAGACATGCATTTTAATTTTGTCCTACAATTGGAAAGTGAAATTTCATCCTTATTTCCAAGTTTAAGTGGACTTTTCTTGAAGAAATGATAAAAGCTGAAGAAATGGAAGCTTTCCCTCTTGACACCTAGCACATTTGGGGTGGAGGAACTGCCAGGCAATTTCTGTGATCACCTGGCAGGTGTCTCTAATTTGAGTGCATTAAGCCTTAGGATGCATTTCATGCATTAATGGAGGATAGAGTTATAGCATCCCTTATGTTGGAAAAGACCTCTAAGAGTATCAAGTCCAACCATTAACCCAGCACTGCCACACCCAACCCAAACCATGGCTCTAAGTGCCTTGTCTAGGTGTCTCTTAAACACTGACAGGGATGGTGACTCTACCACTTGGCAGCCTGTTCCAATCCTTAATTGCCCTTTCAGCAAAAAGTCTTTCCTAATATCTGATCTAACTCTCCTCTGGCACAGCTTGAGGCCTTTTCCTCTTCTCCTGTCACTTCTTATCTGGGAGAAGAAACCAAGCCCTGCCTGGCTAAGCCTTTCTTTCAGGCAGTTGTAGAGAGCAATGAGGTCTCCCCAGAGTCTCCTTTTCTCCAAGCTAAACACCCCCAGCTCCCTCAGCTGCTCCTCACAGGACTAATGCTCCAGAGCCTTCACCAGCTCTGTTGTCACTCTAGCAGCTCAATGTGTTTCCTGTAGTGGGGGGCTCAGAACTGGGCACAGCACTCGAGGTGCAGCCTCACCAGTGCTGAGTGAAAAAAGCGGGGAAAAATTCCTGCCCTGGTCCTGCTGGCCACACTCTTGCTGATACAGGCCAGGATGCCATTGGCCTTCTTTGCCACCTGAGCTCACCTGACTAATGTTCAGCCACTGCCAAACAGCATCCCCAGGTTCTTTTCCCCTGGGCAGCTTCCCAGTCCCTCTATCTATATGTAGTGCTGCATAGGGTTGTTGGGGCCCAAGGGCGTGATCTGGCCTTTTCTATATCCACCACATGGGTCACTTTGTCATGAAGGAGATGAGATTAGTCAAGGCTTTTCTGCTCTTCATCTCTCAGCTTGGTGTGTCTGTTTTTCTGTAGTGCTGCCTCTGTGCTGAAAGGGAAGCTAATGCTGTGCCACAAGCTAAAGCACACAGAAAGGTGGCAGAGGTGGTTGTCTCTTCACCACCTGCTGCTGCAGTGGAATAGAAACAGCTTAATTTCTGCAGTGCAGCACTTCACTTAAATATGTGAAGGGTCTGCCAGGTCTTTCTGTATGCCCAAGCTGTCTCGATTTCCTATAAAGACCTGTATCTCTGCAGAGTTCTCTACCAATGGTACCTGTTGTATAGCCAGCTTTTTGGTGCTGTAACATTGTATATTGTTACCTCTACCTGAAAGTATAGTAATTTGTGTTTTGTTCTTATTTTCTTTGGGAACAGGGCAAAAGGAGATACTGGTACCAGTAATACAAGCTACAACAAAGCCAGCAAAGATTGCGTTAGTGACTAAGGCAGCCCTGATCACACTGCAAATGAGAGCACACCACTCATATATTTGCCATGCAGTTGTCAAACTGAGCTGTTTGCTATACATTGGAGAGCTGATACAGTGCTCTAGAAAGAAGATGTGTATCCTTGCCAGACTGCTCAGCTTACTTTAATGCTGATGTAGGAGGCTGCGATGTCAGGCCAAGTTTTAAGACCTGAGAACAAGGTAGCAGATGTGTGCTTGATGAGCCTATGCAAGCTTGTGTGTTTTCAGTAGAAGGTTGCTCCTGGAGTAAAGCACTTTCAAGGAAGCTGCTTCCACATAGGTGTCCTAAATTAGGGTGGTGGCATTGCTTCAGAGGGGTATTGTATTCTTATGCAACTGAATTTATGGGATGTGAAGCACTTGTAGTAGAAAAGCAGAATGTTTGATTTTTATGCAGAATGGAAAATAAGTGGTAAATTGTACATGCACTGGCTGCTATCAAAGAGAGAGAGATTGAGGTGTTTGAATTGGGCAAGCCTTTGTCTTTCTCCCTTTCCTATTGTTCTTGCCTATAGACTATTTTATATTTACTAAGTATTCCTGAGCAGCCCAAGTTTGTTTCTGCACTATGCTAAAAAATTCACTGTGCTGAATCCCTTGTGCTTCCTAATTCTGCAGCTGAACCTCTTGCTTGCTGACTCTCAGATGATTGCAGAGAAAAGTTTGCCTTCTGCTGTACTCAGTTTCTGGATTAGGATCTAAAAGTTCTCCTTTTGTTCCAAAAGTTGTAGTTTTGGTTACAAAACTAGAAAATGCTTGATACTTCCCACAAGGTGTGTTTTACTTTTCCCCTTTGTTTCCAAGTTCACAATTCAAAGTTCTTCTCAAGTAGCAAACTTCAGTAAGAAAGGAAAAAAAAGTTAAATGTAGTGTGTCTAACTGTGCTGGTCTGCACTCCTGAAGTTGGCAATACCAGGCTTATAGCACTGCAGTGGAATTTCTGATCAGTGGAGGTCACAGAACAGGAGTGGCTCTGTGAGCTGTCAGTTCTATGTGCATATCTTGGTTTGCATCTCAAAGTGTGTGCTACCAATACTTGCATACCTTTTAAGATTAAGTCTCTAGGAGAAAAGGACTGCTATTATGATCTCAGAATACAATTTGGGGAATTCTATAAACAAAAAAGGAGTGTGTGTGTGTGCTAAAAATTGTTTGAATTATGTTGGGTTTATATTTGTGTAATTAGCTTGGATGTACTTCAAAGAACAATTGTGGTTTACAAATCCTTTTTTCCTAAGTGCAGCCAAATAATAATGAACAAAAGATGTTTAGGAAAAAATAATTAAAAAGTCACTTCTGTTGATTTCAAAAAGTAATTATGTATACAGAGAAAAAATAAGGGACGTTGGAGACTAACAATAAAATTTAATATTTTCATTTATCTTAGATAGCTGCAATAGTCCAGAAGACTACTTCACTTTCTATTAGGATTATAAAACTCATGTAACATTGTGTTTTTACTCACCTAATGTCAATGTGAAAGTCTTGTAGCTTTCTGCTATAAAAATATCGCTCTAATATTTGACTTAAATAATTACATCACACTGTCTAATGGAAATAACGATAAAGAAAAAAGTACTTTGGTGACTCAGGACTTCCTTCTCATTGACTTTCAATAATACACAGGCGTCTACAAGTCTTACTGAGTCATACAGAAAGACATTGAACATTAAAATGGAATTTAAACAGACTTCAAGCCCATACTTCTGTTTTAAAAGTCCCATCTAACAGTCATCTTCCCCTAAAACTCAGTACCTCCTCCTTATCTGATCTAGCATTTGCATAGCCTCTTTTTTGAAGTAGCCATGCAGCTGGCCCAGTCTGACCATCTGACTCTTACCTAAGCTTTGTAAAGATCTAGAAATTAGAGCAGGTGATGCTTTAGTCCTTTGGAGGACTTGTCTGGCACTTCTGCTCTAGGGGTGCCCCATAACTAGGCCTGAAACCCTGGCTAAGCATGGCAGCCTTTTTTGTTTTGTTTGTTTTTGTTTGGTTTTGTTTGGTTTTGTTTGGTTTTGTTTGTTTGTTTGTGGGGGTTTTTTGTTGTTTGTTTGGTTTTGTTTTTGTTTTTCCCTGTCTGACAGCTTGGCTGCTTTTGGGAGAGCACCTCAGGGTAGAAGCTTCAGACGCTTTCTGTGGCTTCTAATGGTGAAGGAGCAATGAGATTGTTCTAAAACAGTGACTTCCAATCTGCAATCTGTGAGTCAGGTCTCTCTGAAATCTCTTTAAAGAAGAGTCTAAAAAGAGGAAATATAGTAAAATTAGCCTATTATTTAGTGTCAGTTCCCAATATAGAAATATTCCTGCAGAGAATAAAACAAACAAAAAACCTGAAAAATAATTTATTTGCATCAATCTCACCGCTCTATGGGCTTGATCCTGAACTTAGATTTTTGGGTGGTCTTAAATGCCTCATCTCTTTAACATTACAGCAAGATATAAAATATTTAGGGATAAATAGAGGCTCTCTAACAGCACATCTAAGTCCTATATGTAAGGACTCAAACTAGTATATTGGGGTCCTGAAAAACTATTTATTTGCTAAAGCATCATTTTCAGCTTTTAAATAGAGGACTAGAAAGATTATCAACATCCTACAACATTAAAAATAGCTTCCTTGCATACCTGCCGTCATGCTTAGGAGCCTAACTTGCAGCTTTGCCTGTGTTCTCTCAGAGGTCACACACAAACCTACAAAGATTTCATATCCTGAAATAATGTTTAGTAGGTAATACAGACACTTCTCCTGCAAAACAAAATGAAAATAATGCTTGTGTTTTTCTCTTTGGTAAACTTCCTGTGAAATAATGAGGATAAAATGTATGTTTTCTGTGATGGGCTGCCAGGAGGGTAATGAAAAGATTTGAGTATATAAAGCTGCTCAATTATTTCTGGATTTTGTTCACTGTACTTCTGCACCTCTATGTTTATTGTTTTACGTAGCTTATGTTCAAATGAAAACTATGTATGTGTATGCTAATATACTCTACCTTGGGAATTCCAGTACAGAAACTAATTATTTCTTCAAACTGATCTGACACCATGCACAATTGATACTGATGTGTGATGAGATTATAATTTTCTTGTGATTAAACTGATTGTAAAAGTAATGGTGTCTGTTAGAGGGTAAGGGTAGCTTGACACTGTAATTGAGTGATGGCCAGAAACTCATTGTCATGTGTAGTTGTATTGTTATCTGTTCACAATAAGAACCTATCGGACGTAAAGTTCGATAGCAATTGATTTTTCTTTTTAATGTGCTGCCAAGCAGATACAAATTCTGGTTGGACCAACATGACTGCAGTTCCAGGCAATTGTGGTAAAACCATTTCAGGGCTCGTCCCCGTGGGAGGTATGTCTGATGTGACAGCAGAGCCTTTTTTGTCATGGTTTTGATTACAAGTGGGAGCCCAATAGCAGTGATGTGAGGGACAGAGATCAGTGTATTTAGGATAGGTTGTTATCACCATGAACAGTTGTATATTTATTTGGTTTCACATTGAGATTGGATGCGGACAAGGGTAAAAAAGAGACCCTGAAATAAGATCATCTGCACATCTATTTTAACTTTCATTTCTCTTTCCTGTCAGCCATAGATCTGCTACTGTGCTGTTTCTGTGACACATTGTTTTAGGCCTTTATATGCCAGGAAGGTAATTGTGTTGCGTTTGTTTTATTTGCGTATTTTGGATTCAAGGAGAAATCTCTGCCCTCTGGGAAAATGCAAGGGTAGAGGACGAGGAGAAGAACATCATAAAAATGTATTAGGAGGCAGACTGGCTTCTCCGCATTAGTTATGGCCTAACTTGGAGCCTTTTAAAATAATTTAACATTATTTCCAGAATTGCAAAGTCAAATACTTCAAAATGGTTACTGCCAGGATCATTTCAACATTGCCATTTTGAGCCTATGAGTGGCAACGACCTTAATGTGGTCACATATTGCTCCCTTAACCCCTCTAGGTCCCTAGACTTATTCGGTGTGCAGAATGTGCTTTGCAATTAAAAGGTAGGAACCATTAGTTAACCTTTTCATCTTATTGCTCAGTATATGGCACTCAAATTTATCCACTGTTATTCTAACCCTCCTAGAGATACAAAATTATTTTACCCATATGCTTTTCTGTAAATCTTCATTATTCTATCCAAACGCATAAACTAGTTTTCATTATACTAAGAAAAGGGATATTATTCCATTAGTTCCATTTCCCAGATAGAAGACCTGGGACATCAAGTAGCATCAATATTGGAACAGCTTCTGGCTTTCTTCTTTGGAAGACCTTGCATTGCAAACTTCATGCCTTGATCAATTCTGATCAGCTTTAGACACAGTTGTGACTAAAACAGTGACTCAAACTCCAGAGTCTCAAGATGCATGTCTATAAATAGAAAATACAGTGGTGTCCAGCTGTGAAATTTAATATTGATGGCTGTGCAAGCATCACGTCAGCTTGAATCAGCAACAGTGTGGCCAGCAGGACCAGGACAGTGATTGTCCCCCTGTACTCAGCCCTGGTGAGGCCACACCTTGAGTGCTGTGCCCAGTTGTGGGCCCTCACTACAGGAAACACACTGAGGTGCTGGAGCCTGTCCAGAGACGAGCAATGGAGCTGGTGAAGGGTCTGGAGCACAAGTCTTCTGAGGAGCAGCTGGGGTTGTTTAGCCTGGCAAAAAGGAGGTTTGGGGGAGATCTTGCTCTCTACAGCTGCCTGAAAGGAGGGATATTGTAGAGGGGTTGGTCTCTTCTCACAGCTAACAAGCAACAGGACAAGAGAAAAGGGCCTCGAGCTCTGCCAGAGGAGTCTTAGATTGGATATTGGGAAACACCTCTTCACGGAAAGGGTTGCTAAACATTGGAACAGGCTGCCAAGTGGTAAAGTCACCATTCCTGGAGGTATTTAAGAGATATGTAGATATGGCACTTAGGGGCATGATTTTGTGGTGGTATTGTGAGTACTGGGTGAATGGTCAGACTTAATGATCTTAGAGGTATTTTTCAATATAAACAATCCTGTGATTCTGTGACTCTGTCACAGTTCACATTAGTGTGTCACTGTACAGTTACATCTTTTTGCTTACATGCAGAGTTCAGCAGATCTGCATTAGTATGGGGTTCCCACATTGTCTGCTTTGTTCTCCACTGTAGCCTCAGTGGAGCCAGCACAGTGCTGTGGACATAGATCCTGTCTGATGCAGCATCCAGCTCAGCAGTGTGCTATTTGTGTCCTTGTTCACAGGAGCAGCTTCTGCCTCTGCGAGAGCCCTGGTCTTTATTCACTACACATGTTTTAAATCCCCAAAACAATGTAATATCTGCTAGAAAACAGGTCTCATTGTTTATTTAAAGCCATGCGGAGAAAACTAGTGCAAAATAAGGTCTTGGAAGATTTTACTTTCATGCATTTGTTGCAAGGTTCTTGGTTTGAAAAGTTTGACTTTATTTAGTAGGATTTCTAGGAAAAAGTACTCCCAGGGAATTCTGATACCACTTGCCTGATTTATTCCATATTCTCATCTTCATCTTCCTAAAATGTATTTACTCAGTTGCTTACTGTGGCAATGCTATCTTGCTCACATTGTTTTCTCTTTGTATGCATCTTATGTGATCCTGTCTCTTGCCAAACAGTTCCCCCCACTTCCTAACAGGCTACAACAAATCAGTTTCTCTGAATGAATGCAAAATGGTAGACCTTTCCAATGCATTTTAAAATACAGTTTTCCCTACTTTGACAATAATTTTAATTAAAATTCCACACTTTTAAAATAGTTATAGCACAAACAGCAATCTGTGGTTTTGTTTTGGAGTGTTTGGTGGTCATTCCAATACATTTATTTGATTCTATAAACCCACCTTTTGCAATTCTGGTGCAGCTCAGTTCAGGACTCTGATAACTCATCAAACACTAGGAGGACAGTGTGCAACCCTGGCAAACAGCAGGGATCAGAAGAGGACTGAATCACAACTCACTTATTACTCAACATAGAAGGGGAAGTAAATTCTCTCATTCCTACTCATGGGCAATCTTGCATGTCCCTTCCCCTTAATTTGTGTCAGCTTCACCTCTCTGTCTGGAAGCAACAATGATACTCTGTCTGTTGCAGAAGTCCTTTGCTGCACATACAAAGTGTCTGGCATTCCCACACAGAGGTGTTCAGGAGATGAGAACACCTTTGCTTCCTCATGAGGATGTGTGTCCTGGCCTGTAACCCAGTCACCAGCTTCTCTTTGCTTCAGCTCAGCTCTTACCCCACAGGTGGTGCTGGGATCTCTTGCTATGCCTCCTTCTTTCCTTGTTTTTTGTTAGATGATATTCAGGGTATGCTCTTATCAGATTCTTCTGAAAAACTGAAGTATACAATACTTCCACATGCCTGCTGTAATGGTAAAGTCCTAAAGAAATTCCTACAAGTCACTTATGACATTGATCTCTTAAATTCATGTTCGATCTCTGCCAGAGCATGTTTTTTATTCACTGTGGAATATATCCTTTATACTAAATCTGATATTAATGTTCATACTCCTTCACTCGTGTTCAGCTACTTAATAAATACACTGAACCTGTTTTTGTACTGCAAATATGACATTGTCCTTCTAAGAACGCTTTCTTAAAACTATATCTTCTGTCATTTATGGGAGGGTGCCATTACATTTTAAATAAAGAAAATCTTAACATACTGGATGTGAGCTTGTACTATTAAATGCCTCAAACCTCCATCTACTTCTCTGCTGAAGTAATAGAATAGAAAAATCAATACTGAAGGTTCAAGGCAAGAAAATCTAGCTACTGAGCTTTTCTCCCTCTGCTTTTTCTTCAAGACAGATTATTGTTTGTACATACCTGCTCTGCAGGCATTGGACTTCCAAAAGTGAGAAGTTTTGTTGCCATAATCTGCAGATCAGTGGATGCACCAAAACCTTCTGGAGTACTAGGGTAAGTAAGCTTATGGCATGACAGCACAGGAGACTTCTGAGTTTTGCCCTCTGCTGTCGGGGAGATTACAAGAGCACATCTATTGTGGTACTTCAGGTAGTTCTAGAAGGCTCATTCTCCAGAAAGTTTTTCTTTTTCCTGGCTGTGAGTTGAGAGGGTGTCGTGATAGTTTGGTTCAGACTGGGTAAAGTGACCAGAGTGTCTTTTATTATGAGAGGACTATTTTCTGAGGACTTGTAATTTTCTAATATTTTTCAGGCTTTTGATTGGTGTTACAAAAAAGCTTTCTTCATTTCCATCTTCATTTCCTTCCAGTCTCTTAGCAATGTATCGCTAGACAGAGTACTTTGTCTATTTTAATATATGACTAATCTTTTCAGACCCATTTCCATTGCTATCTGTGCACTACAATTGCTAACTGTATTATACCATTCAATATGGCATGCAGCAGTCCATCAATCCTCTTTCTTCATCTAAAGGCAGAAAATATATTGTAATTGCTTAATAAATCTGCCATTCCTTTATCTCATTCTCCCAATTCCCCATTTACATTTTTAGTACTTTTATCTTTAGGGCTGGCTGGTCATCTAACCAAGACAGGATGATAGCTAACTTTTATAGTACAGAAAGCAATAGGATGCTATGGTGAATTAATATTTTTTTTATTAATAACAGATACTAAATCTTGATGGAATAGTTAATGTCAGGCATAGCTTCAACCCCTGCAGAACTTGTCCTGGGTACCTGGGATGGATAATATTCTCTTCATTTGCCTCAGGCGTGATACCCAAAGAAATTGCCTGCATTTTGGCACAAATAATTTGGCAACAAATTCAGGGCTGAATTCCAGCAAGGTCAGCTTTTCCTGTGTTCTTAGCAACTTTCAAGAGGATTACCATATTTTTAATGACAATAGTGGCACATCATTGTTACAAGGAATTCTTTTTTGTTTCTTGCTAAGCAGCGACAGATTCACCATGTGTGATCTTATTTTTCTGCTACAGTATCAAAGATATCATGTTAGTTGAAACTATTAATGATTTCAATTTATGTGTATAGTAATTTATGAATTGACAAGAATTGTTTGCCATATAGAAATATAGACGTTCTAGCTAAGAAAAACAAAGTAAGAGCACAAAGGTTTTCAGTTTGTGTACTAACCACACTCATGTTTTACATCTCATTCTGTGCTGTGCTGAAGCTTAAGAACACTTCATTCCCTAAATTAAGTTTAATTTTCTAGTAATTGTTTGCCTTCTGAACTTTGAGCTGTGTGATAGCGAGGATCTGCAAGGACGCATTTATTACTGTTCTTATATTCGTACTTCTTGCCATTTCTGAACAGGAGCTTTTGTTGCTCAAACCTTCTGATCTAATGGTGAAAATCTTCAGCATTTAGGAAGAATGAACCTCTGCACACTCATAAAGCATATCTCATCAGCAAAACAGCTTTTCGTAAACATCTTTGACCCATCCCATCCCTCCTATTCTTCAGGCTTAGGTCAAAAAGTGAAAATAAGTTCAAGATCTCTGTCTTCATCCTGAGGGAACTCCAGATAAGTGTTCACATATCTAAAAGAACTTAAGAAATTACAACAAAAAACCTGCCATGATGCACTGTCCTATTTAGGATTAACTCTCATTTCTTATGACAGTGAAACTCTTAAAGTAAAACTCTGCCTGAGACTATGGACTAAAAGGGGAATTTTGACAAATGCAAGTCTCGTGCCCCCTCTCCTTAAACTATGCCCTTGCTAGGATAAATACAATAGCAGTAGACAGAAATGAAGAAAAAATCCCCAAACCAAACACTTTTAACAGCAAACTGGGGAAGTCACTAAGTCAAAACATTGATTGCCTGTGCTCCTGCGGGAATGTTAATAAATGGAAACACATGGCTGATATTTGGTTATTTTGCCTAAATAAATGCCCAGGAAGTATTAAATGCAACATTTGGAGGATTTTCATAGAACTGCCAAAATGTATTGCTACTTGCTAGTATTACAACTTACACCAACATTCAGGAGAAATATAAAATCCCTCATTTCTTTTGAATTTAGTGCCAAAGCAAGATGAATAAGCAATTTTGAAATAAGTAAGTACGATAATATGACACACAGCTCCAGCCTTACGCTTCAGGGAACTAAGGAGATTTTATTTCTGGGGGAGTAGAGGTACATAAGGGAGTATACAGTGGAACAATTACTGCTTTAATGTTTACATTTTCAATATAATGGGAAAAATAAAAAGACAAAAAACTTTTGTAGTTAAGCTGAACAAATACTTCTTGATGGCATCTTCTAGTGTAATTTTTTTCAGACGTTGAATGGACCAAATAGTATGTATGAGTCATGAATCAGGCTTTGTTTGGCATGTGGTCCAACACAAGCTGCACAAGCAGGGACATTATCTCAAATTTTAAAAGAAAATATTTTCATGCTGACAAATGAGCACAGAAGAGACAGAACTGTTTTATAGAGAGCAGACAGACTCTAAGACTGTAGATCTTAAAAAGTAGTTACAAGAACACTTAATCCAGACTCATGATAGAATTTCTGCTTAAAGGTGGAACAGCCACATCCAGTTAATTTTCTGACTTTTAGAGAACTACATATGCATATTATAATCAAAGATCTTACTGCAGTGAGATTGCTCTGTGTGTGTGAATATCTCTCTTTTCTCCTCTCCTATAATGAAGAGACAATCTCTTTCTTATTTTTCAGTCTCCTTCTGATTCACCTAGGAATTTTAAATTCCTTTCAATTTTTCAGAGTATTCAATATTTAAAACTATTCTCATTGCTTCTATTGTTCCTGATTATTCAATTGTACTTGATAAAATTGGTCTTTGTTGCCCTATTTTCTTTTAATTTCACCTTGAGTGAATTTCAGTTATCTTCTATTCTTGTTCTTGCAAATTTTGATCCTATTTTCTTAGACTGTATTTTACATTTTGTAAAGATACTTATATTAAAAAATAGCTTTATTTTTGTTGTAGTGCTTTCATTCTTGGATGTTTATATTGAATGAAAGTCCTTTCTTGAAGTATTATCTAGTATTAAATTCACCTGCTTTCCTTTTTCCCATTTGGCATATGAGTTCGTGGACAGCCTTTTTCCATATTGGCTTATCAGGAAACCAAAAGGTTCAGTCTCATTCTCTTTTAAAGTGGCTGAAATCCTTCTGATTTATCTAAGGATAAGATTGAGGGTCCTTGTGAATATCCCTAGAAATGTCTCCCAAGTTCCAGGTGTGAAATTCTTCTCCCAAACAATACTCCTGCATTTTTCACAGGTCTCATGAAACCTTTCTACAGACATTAAGCAGTTTACATCATTCATCTAACAGGCAAAATGAGCAGGGTAACTTCCCTGTATTTCTTACCATCCATCATTCTTTACCTTTACAGCTGACCTTCTTCCTGCCCCGCTTTTCTCTAGATGTTTGATAAAATGTGCACTCTTGTATTTTTGTTCCCTACAATGTTTGTTCTTCAGTCAACTGTTGATGTATTAGAGTGAGTAAGAGATGTGGAAAAAAGGGCATGTGTGGGGTTTTTGCCTTTTTTAAAAAATAGTAATCAGTATTTTCTAAATGTCTTCATATACCAATATGAAGGAAAAAAAGGAAGCCAGCCCTTGCTGTCTGTGTCACCCTTGAATATCAAGGCTTATACCTGTAGCTAAAGCACAGATGACTTCATTAATAAAATCTCTGAAGTCTCTTTTAAATGGCTATGCTCCTGCAATGATAATGTCAGTAAAAGCCTGGAACTTCTATGAATAAAACAAATATAAAATTGAATCATTTATTTTTCTGTCCTGTAACAAAAAGCTGTTTCTGAGAAAAAGAAACTTAAAATTGTTTTGTGTCAGCAATGTGTGTGAAGTTGGCTTCTGTGTGCAGGAGAAAAAAAGACTGGCAGGCAGAAGACAAAAGAATAAAGTAGTATTTTGAATCATTTTTCTACATGACATGTCTATGAGCCACTTAATTCTGTATCTGTGTGGGATTTAAAAAAAACAGACCCACATAACAGAAAGAAAACAATGACCCAACTTGAGACTTGAATCATAAATTAATTCAGGGATTTATACAGAAAAAGCCATTGTGCAGGATGTATCTTCCTCTAGCTTGCTTTGGCTAATCAACTACACAAGTGCAGAATGTTTTAAGTAGAGGCTCAATGGGGACAGAAGAGTTCTGATCCTAGTGAAGTGCTAATCTTTAACACATTTCAGAAGACTGCAGGTTTCACCTCAGGAGTAGGAGACATCTCTAGTTGTCCTGGTTGCAGGCTTGGAGCTGAGAGTGGGGAAAATTGATATGAACTATACTAAGCCACTGCAGATAATGACACAGTGATTGTAATAAACTTTCAAGGAATTGATTTACTGTATGGGAAGGGAATGCAGCAGTGAATACATACTCACTCTTTCTCTACCCCTCACCACACCTCCCTCTCTCCCCAAACTGCCTTTTGTAGTCCCTGTAGGGGTACTATACTTATAAATAAACTGATTTTAGAAAGAACTGTTTCCCCAGTGGCCTCAGATATGTTATTCCATGTTCCCAATCTTATTGCTGGAAGAGTAAGTTCATTTCTAAGGCATCAGGAAACATGATATTTGGTATGGAGGTCCTCTGAAGGTCTGGGAACATCATTTTTCCAAGAGGGAAAGATCCACTCACTAGCTAACTTCTCGGTGTCATCCCTGTAAAGATTTTACTTGTTGACAATGAGAACAGCAGATGGGTTCTGATCAGAAATCAGGCTGCATCCTTAGGGTCATGGGTGATTTGAAAGCCTGACGTCTATGGTCAAATGTACCAGGTGAGGAACAGAATAGGACAATTATGAACCATAAACTGGTTTTGAACTATCTTGCAAAACCAAGATCGATATAAAATATTCTACCCTATAATGATACAGAATATATATATGTATATATATATATGTGAGATGTTAATTATAAAACAAAACATCCATCTAGAGCATCTTTGTTTTGTTTAGGCTGTTTCCAGTTTGAACAAATGGGAATCTGGAAATCATTTTACTGTTGCCAGTGTATAATACTATCTGTTTCTGGGTTTTATTGTATATCCTTTACAGCTGTGATTTGTGACCATTTGCATTTTTGCTGACAGGTACTAAGAGTAAGTCAATATTTATAAAGTACTTTTTCCTATGCCTTCCTTTTATTAGAGACTTTCCTGGTTGTAATGAGCTCTTTTTTCAGAAAGCGAAATACAATTTGGGTGCAACAAATGCCAACAATAATTGTACTTGTCAAAAGAAACAGATAACATTATAACTGCCTGAAATTTAATCATAAGAAATGTGATAATTCATATGGGAAATCATGTTTTACAATTTCTTTCTTTCCATGTGGTTTAGAGTAGTTAAGGAGAAAAAAATTTTCTGCTTAGGCCAAGCATGCCGAATGGCATAGAAAAGCTGCAAAGCTTTTCAAATGTATTGGTGGTTCCTAGCAACAGAAACATACCTGAGACTACAATAAAAACACCATATGAGAAGTTGGAAATAACTAATTATATTTAGTAGTTCTATAGTGTACTTTGATTTAATTTTGAATTTTGAGGATTTTCTTTTAAGATTTTTGCAGCGCTGCTAGGAGCAAGAGTAATGTAGCATAATATTTCAGCTGTGAAGTGTGAGATCTAGTTCTGTCGTTAGTGTAACTTGGCTAATTTGTTGCATCAGATTTGTTCCATATGGATAGCCATATAGGTGAAGTTTGAACCTGGACCAGGTCTCGAATATTAAAATCCACTGTAATTTAAAATTTTGCTTTACAATAACAATCAAATCACTTTTTAACAGTATCAGCCCATTGCTCTAAAAGTGAAGAACAAAAAACCCCAGATCACAAACTCAACAAAACAAATCAACCGGTAAAATTCAAGTAATTGATCAAAAAGTTATTGACAAAACATTTTCTCATTTTCACATTTTTAATTATGTTTTCACACCAACCAAGGTGTGCTCTTACTATGTTGATTGGAGAACCTCATAACCAGAATGAAGGTAGATCTTTAGATATATGAGCCTGGCTGGAGGGAAGAGCAGAGAGCTCCTGTGCTTGGTTACCCTACAGAAAGCCTAGCTTGAGTACCAGCTAGGGTCAGGCACAGTGGCTTAGCTTTGAGCCTTGATTTGCATGCCAGCTCCTCCCAGTGAATGTCTTTGTCATCTGTCACCTTCTGGTGGCATTTTGATAACTTGTGGTATCCCTGTTTACTGGAGGCATCTTGGTTAGCAAGAGGGAGTGGCTGATTCACTTGAGGTGTGTCTGAAAACTTTGGAAAGAATGGGTAAAAGCACATTCATTACTCAGGTATGTATCCAGCCTTTGCAAGAATACAGTCAGGATGAGGGTTTGTACTCATTTGGACACGTGTGTGTGTTTGGTTTGGTTTGTTTTTTGTCAATGTTCTGCAAAGCAGAACTCCTGTTGCACAATCCAAATTAAATATCGGAGAAGAGTCAGTAAGTTGTTTATCATAGTGCTCCTCTGAGAAGTACAAAAAAAGAAATGTTTTACCCTGGAATGTTTTCCTTGAATTTGGTCAATGAGAAATAGGGATAGTCCATGTGGCTTGGAACTGAGGCTCTGCCTCCTTTGCTTCATACATATTGATTTGTCCTGCAAAAGAGGAAACTTAGCAATTCAACAGTCTCTTGAAGTTTTTATAGTTGTGATGTTCCCTGCCTAGAAATGGAGTTCTGGAGTGGAGTGTGGAAATGAACAGCAACAGGAGGCTTTAATGAAAACAGGCCACGGCAAAGAAAAGCAGGAAGTTTCAAATGAAGACGATTATAAATGCAGTTCAGAATAATGATTATATAATTTTCATCAAGACTGGTTGAGATTTCTTTGCCCAGCTAGGAAAATTATCAACAGTGCAATGCAACAATCATGGCAGGAGATTCTTTGTATTCAATACTTGCTAATGTGTAAAGAAAAATATATGGCTTGTAGGCTAAGTCTTGACATACTTTACGATAAATTCTTGGTTTTGTTGGACACTAAAAAACCACAGAAGATTCAGAATGGGATTTTTTTATACTTTCATTTTTTTATTGTTAGATTTAAATTATGAACAGTTGTACATGAAAACAGTTCTACAAACTGATGAATTTGAGTGTTGGCATGGCCACAATAACCCACTATAGTTTATATTTCAGGGGAACTTTTCTAAGAAAAAAGTTTTCTGCTTCAGAAAGAAGGTGCAAGCAGTATACAGTGACTTAGAGTTGATATGCTAATATAGCCCTAAAGAATCCAGCAAATAATTCTGAAGAAACCAATATAAATATATAATCTCATGAAGCAAGACCTTTGGAGATATAATCTAAGAGTTTTGAGCTCTGTACAAGTACTAGTCATCAGAAGAGTGTGACAGCTCTGTAATTTTTCTCGCTGTGGGTTTCCATGGTATATTAGTAAGGTGATTCATAAAACAAGTCAGCTACAGATTTAGGATTATAAATACGTGAGCTAAGAGAAAATGTTTTAATACTTTTCCTCTGTATTTATATGTAGCTGTATTTACTATTGAATTTGAAGAGTATATACCTATAGAACAGTATCTCCTGTAAAAGATAGGCAATCTGATTTATCACCAATAAATTACACATTGTTGCAGAAGTTATATTAAAATGTAGTTTTAAGTGAAGGCAAAACGAAACCTCCTTCAGTCATGCAAAAGTGCATAGGAAGTGGGTATAAAGATTAAGCTTTTGCCATTTTATCATGCTTTGGGTTCTTAAGCTTTATGACTATGACCTCGTTTTTCAAAGATGTCCACAGTGCTCTGTGATCTATTTTTCATCATTATATCCAGCATTTAAGATACCACTAACTTTTATGTTGTCACATGGTTATTACTTCTTCTTTCATCATTTTTGCTTCTATTGGTGACTCCTGAATTAGTTGCAAGTGATGCCTCTGATGTTATCACACCATTGGCAGTGTTCATCTTCTGTCAGGTTGGGTGTAGACACCAAGGGTGTAATAACATTTTGTAAGTGAAAAGAAGTTGAGAAGTGTTTGTGTGATTTATAAATGCATCATTTGCACTCTGAACCATGCCCTGTGCGTTTTAAATAGTGACACTTATTTCTAGCCAGCTGCTACAGAATACAAAGAAATTCACAAATGAAAGATTTTTTACTAGAAATTTCTCCTTCCATACTGAGATGAGAGAAAGCTTGCTGTTCCACCTGTTTCCCAGCTGGTTTGGGAGAGCAAATAGGAACTGCTAGAGCTTAGGGAGATATCAAAATTGATTTTTAAGCTATCTTGATAGTTTGAAAATATATTTAACTGGATCACTATGAAACTAAATTAATTTGGGACATCAGTAAGTCCATTAAAATTTCTCTATCTATTACATAAAGCAACAGGGAGCAAGAGCGTCTAATTTAGACCCACATATTCCAAATTCAGGAATAAAAAGTGAAGGACCACCTTGGAAGTAGATAAGAGAGGCTTCATGTGTTTCCATCTATTTGTATTCCTTCCTCCTATTACCTCTTAGTTGCTTTAGTACTTCAGAATACTGTGTTCCATTAAATAGTAGGTTTTTCCTCTGAATAACCTCCACAGGGGTTACACAGTGATTTCCAGCCTCTTTCTTATGTGGACTGGAATAAATGAAAAGGGATCTTTCTCTGGAGAATAACATAGTACTGCCTGGCAGTATGAACTTTTCCCTGGGGAACTGAAGTAGGTAAAAGAAGTGCAGTGCTGGACAGGAAGAATTAGCATATGGAACTTGGAGAAGTGAGGAAGGAGACCTGAAGCTGGCTGGTTTTGTGTATGAAGGTCAATGGACTTTATTTAACTTGCTTGATGAATAAAAATACACTATGTTTTCCTCTCCATGAAATAAAGAAAGTGGGGAAAAAAGCAAGGTGGGCATTTTAAGCAAGTGAGAGATGTGTGTGTAAGGTCAGGTGTATGTGTGTGTAGGCAGGTAAGGGAGACAGGGCTCTGCTTGCAGTTTTCCCTTCAGCATTTGGGAGATGGTGGATGTTGCTTAAAGAAACTTTGTAGCCTACATATCTCACGGATAACCTTTGATGTCTTTAAATTACAGATGTTTAGAATAAAATCAGAGATTGAAATACCCTTGTTTAATTTAGAAATTCAGAACTGAATCTAATCCAATCTAGTATTAAGACTTTCTCCTGTCCTTGATCAGTTCTGATAAAAGACAAGAATCTCCTAATTTATGTTATTCATCTGTGTGGTAAAGACCAATCACTTTGCAACTCTGTAGAAATTAATCAAAGAATTAAAAATCATTTTAGAATAAACATTTATTTGGTAAATTATTAAAAAACCTTTAAAATAAAATTTAAAATAATTGGAGAATTAAATAGCAAACAAAATCCCTGAAGAAATGAGGGAAAACTAATTTTCCAGGATTGCGGTTCTGGTCATGTCCTTTCAGTGATGGAAATTTGCAAGGTAGATAAAGTAAATTTTATGTCAGCTTCTGGGATAAATTCTTCGCAAGTCAGATAAACCAAGATAAAGAAGAGCCACATGCAATTTTAATTAAACAAATGCATCAGTGCCTTCTGAGTGTTTAATACTGGTATGAGCCACCTACCTCAGCAGAGTGACAGAAGCGGTGCACATTACAACGTTAGCATGCTGTGATGATAAGTGGCTGGTGGTATCAGATACTCGCTGAACAGGATCTTCTGAGTAGAGCTGTGAGAAGTTTTGATATCAGAACTGTGTGAAATGTTGATCCCGTTTTAAAAGCAAAGCAGAGCTCTCAGGTTTGCACTGTACCCAGGACAAGCAAGGCTGATGTCCAGGTGACAAATATGGTGGGTTCTCCCATTCTCATGGACCATGTGCTAATGGGATATAATCTAATGACAAACTCCTCTCTTCATGGTGCAGGGAACCAAGATCATTGTCTCCCAGCTCAGCTATTTTGACACAAAAAAAACCCAACCAACCAACCAAAAAAAAAAAAACCAACAACCAAAAAAACCCAAAAAAACCCCCCACCCACAAAAACCTTCATGTCATATTTTGATCCTAACTTACATGTAAGTTTAAAGGGGAAAAAAAAAAAAAGGAGTTCGTTTGGTGCTTGGATAAGTATAGAAATATTTCAGTGTTCAACTTCAAGTGTGGAGCTACCAGGAATTCAGTTTGTAACTTTGGCTTATCTTTCTTTCCAATGACTCTTACACATTATTCACAGTAACTCTCTACTTCAACTATTTTTCCTTTTGATGTAGAAGGAAGTGGTGAAAGACTATCTGATTATTTCAGAGAGCTATTTTTCTTAGTTTCCCTTATCTATATTAACTGTTACATCTTCAAAGAACTTGAAGAAGAATATGTTACCTGTTCATTCTGAACTCATCTTTGAACATGTTAGTTTTTAAGCTTCCATTCACTACCAAAGCAAAAGTTTCCTTTCTAAGAAATTCTCTAAAATTGATAGAAAACTTGTAGTTTTATGCATTAATCTGTTTTTACAGATTATATTAATTTGTCTTTACAGTCAAAACCCAGTATAATTGTGTGGCATTCTCTCCTTCATCTGCAATCCCTTTGCTGCACAACAGTCTTGCTAAGGGAAATAATAACTATTAAATTCCTCAAATACAAGGAATAATTGTGAACGATTTCCACTTGGAAGACATTTTTCAGATAATCTGTTGGTCTGATTTAATATCTCTGAAACTTCTCAGACTATTCAGTAAAGTATGCTCTGCTCTGCAAAGTATATTTTTATGCTCAAACTGTGCTGCTTCAAAACTTCTGTTGCCATCAAGTAGAAATCTTTTTCAGCTTTACTCCCCTCAGCATGATAGTCTAAGAATGGCATGCATTAAAACTTAGAATTATATTTTCAGAGTGAACTTTCTGTTCCTTTGTTTTGTTTTGTTTTGGTTTTTTTGTGGGTTTTTGGCTTTTTTTTTTTANTTGTGGGTTTTTTGCTTTTTTTTTTTATTTTTTTTTTATTTTCCTGCTGTAACGACTTGTCTTTTCAGCATTTGTTTAGTATTTATGGGCAATTAGATGTGTCTCTGAAATGGCACCACTGTGCTGGTAGCGCTGAGTAAATACATATGGGAATAGATAAACTCTTTTACTTTAAAAGCCACCAATTATTATTGGCTGCACACAAACTCCTTATGTTTTTATTTCAGATATAGGATTTCATAAGTCAGGACTATAATTTTGATGTTGCTGTGATGGTGGTCAGTGCTAAGGACTAGTGCCCCAGGTGACAACACTATTGTAACCTCTGTGAGCTAGCAGGTATTTTGTGTAGCTTCATACACATCTTTCTTGTTCTTTTCAGTTTATTCTAGATTCACAGAATAAAGGAAGAGGTTTCCTTTCACATTATCAGTAATGCTAGTTAAGTCAGAGCCTCGAGGTTTCAAATTGCGTATTTTTCCTAATCATGACTTGGTCTAATGGGTATAACACTTTTCTTTCCTTTAAGATACCTTTTAATTGAATTTATGGCATTAACTCAGGAGTCATTCAGGTATAAATGATAACTTTAAACCTCTTTTCTTGGATTCCCTTGCCACCTCCAGATCTAACAACAGTAAAACCTTTTGCACAATAGCGAGAAATTATTTACTTGGAGTAGAAAACTAAATAGGATTTGTTGGTATCTTTGAGCTCTTTGCACACTCTCTGTGCAAGGGCTCAGTTAACACCAGTGAGTCACAGAAAGAGCAGAGAAGGGAAGAAGTCAATTTTGCCATGGACAGAGGAGGTAGAAACCAGGCCACCAGGGAATCAGATTAGACACCAGACCAGGGAAATATCAGCACTTCACAGGAACAGCTCCTGTATTCAGAAGTTCATTTCTATACAGCTGTCTACTAAAGTTAGAGAAGGAATTTAGAGACTTTAGATAAAATCTATATGAATTAAATTTTGGAAATAAGTGTCTAAACTTTTAGAAATTAAAAACACATTAAATTTTCAGGTTTAATTGGCTATGCTAGAGCTTATGTATAATTATTTAGAAGTACAATTTCACAATCCTGAAAATACTTTTTTTTTGCTTTCTTAAATTAACCTTCCTCTCTCCTTCTCCCCCATCTCAGCGTAGCCTTCCTTTGAAGATTTTTAAGACAAAGATGGCTTAAAAATGGATATTAACTGTGTATGAGTAATTTATGATTGACTGTCATCATCAGTGCTGTGTGTTAGGTGCTGATAGATCATGGGTTAAAAGAGGGATTTGCTCATTTCAGACACTTAAAGTGGACAGGTAGAACCAGAATGAGGTGGAATAAGAGAGGTCTTTTATCTTTCAAATAGATCAGTTTAAACGCATGTAGATTCACTGACTGAGTTCCACTTAGATGTACAGTAGTGTATGGAACTAGAATCAAGAGCCAAATGTCTTTTACACTCTTGGGAGAGTTTCTATATTTTTTTTTTTCCAGAGAATGAAGTAAAAGAAGTCACAAGTAGAGCAAGACAAAAAGAGAAGGAATAAATTAAGTATAAAATCTTATTAAATGGTATACATTATTATCTTTTTATTGTTTCTGTTGTAAGAAAGGAACTAAAGCAAACTAAGCTGTGTAAGAAAGGAACTAAAGCAAAGAAAACTAAGCTGTTGAAAATGACAAAGAAAAAGTCAGAATATTGTGCCTCATAAAGAGCTGTGCAGATAGACAGGTAACTGTCCGCATTGGAAAGTGCTACACAGGATCTGTTTTCAGTTATTGTATTTCCAAACTTTGTGATTAACATCCCTGTACAGAAAATCATTCCACAACTGTTCATTAAACAAAACCTTTAGGATCAAATTGTTAGCTTAAATTCTATTATGAATGGAGAAAGATGGGAGTATTTACTCTGCAAATCATGGTTATTTCCCTAGCTGCCTTCTAGTTCCTGAAAGGAAAGTAAATTGCTTTGAATCTAGCCTGCCTCAGTGTCTTGAGTAGGCCAATTCAGACTGATTTACTCATCTATCTGCTAGTTTGTTCTCTTTGGCTGAACATAATATTTGCTTGCCTTGGTGAAAAATTCCACATGCTTTCTCCTTCAGACTTTCAGGGACTATAACCTACTCACCAGGTATTCCAAGAACTATCTCAAAATGAACTTTCCTGTTGTGCATCAGATAACAGTATTTGTTCTTTGCCATGCACAGCCTCTTCTCCGAAAAATCCATTTTGAATTGAGCTAATGGCCACTCAGCTGTGAAAAGAAATACAACATAGAGCAATGCTAGAATTGATTGGACCATGGGATATCATCACAACCTGCATAACAATAAAGCAAAATGTCTAACAAGCAGCATGACTTAAAATCTGACCTACATACACCACAACGTGGGAGAAAAAATCTGGGGCTGTACAAGTTCACTGTGAGACAATACACTGAAACTTTTTAAAATAACTTTCTCAGAATATTTTGATTCTTTCCAAAGTGGTGCTATTTCTCTATTCTGCTGTCCCATTTTTCATTTTAAGAATTCATTTACTCAGAAATATTTTCACTTCTCTCTCTGATTTGTTTTAGCTGAAGGGAAGGCTTCTTCCTATGACATTGTGCACGTTCTGAATGTTTCATTAGGTACTTCAAATAATCAACATGCAATAAACTTTTTCAAGGAGTGTATTGAAGAAAAAATATTGATTAAACTTCTGTTTATTTCCTTTTGAATTCTGAATAATGCATTTTCTGCTTACTTTGTGATTCTCTTGCAGTGTTGTTTTACAGATTCATTTTGCTAACAAAAAAATCATATTTTAAGACCGACGAAGTACTCATATTCTCTTAGTAGATCTTGTGAATGCTTGGAGCCCTTTCAGTGGGTCTTGTGCTGTTGGCTGGGTTTTTGTCATTCTAATTCATTTTAATAACTGAAATAAGTTTTAATTCTGAATTATGTCCTGCTTCTTTCCTTCATTTCCTGTCTCTTCTGAATTGATACAGGTTCCTAAAATAATTTGTATCTTGGATTTCACAAGCTTTCATAAGATCCTTTTGTTATATGTACATGTGGAGTATATGAATACATAGAGTATAATAAGCCATGTATCTTATGAAAAAGTACAGGTGAAATTAATGCTAAATATATATTTCATTTTGAAACTGAGTCTAGATAGTCTTCAAAGTATCTTTTGTAGGAATGCAACATCACAGCCAGAGATGATTGAAGTCAATCAGGGACTAGTATTTTTTTCTACAATATTTTAAAGGAAAATTAATTTTTTTAACATTAAACTGCTTTTACCAAACTATAGTCTAAAACACATATTGAAAATGAAATTTTGCTTTTCCCAAGTATACTTCTAGAAAGCGTAGGATTTACAGAGTATATGATGTGCAAGAGGTTGTTGACAACTCTAACCTCTTTTATAATTACTGAAACTGCAAGACTTGAATAGCAGAATACAAAATAAAAGTACTGAATGTGATTTAAAGAATCAGCTGAACAAATCATGCACCTTGGAAGAAGGCTCTTTAACTGGCAGTGAATCAGCTTACAAATGATGCCCACTGAAGTCACGATGAAAAGTCTCATCTTAAATAGGAGGTGTTTACATAGTGGATACAGAAATTGAATTTATGACGTAGTTTCACTTGGTCTGTCTCTCCAAGAAAGGACATTGTGTTGTCCAATATCAGCTCCTCCCTGTGTAAAACTTCAACTAAAAGGAGAGGGAAGGAAGTGAAATACTGTGGTTCATTTGAAAATATGGTATTAAAGAAAAAGAAATTGAATGCTCTACTAGAAATGGGACCCTTTTACCAGGGTTAATGCACATTTGGAGATTAATACAGTCTTTAAAGTATTTTATAAGGGATTTCTAATTTTGAAACTTAGATTCTAAAGAAACTAAATGAGCAAATAATACACTGTTAGGATGGTTTCTCAATTGATTTTCCATCAATATGTCCACAAATTGTAGAAATATTTGATTCATTTTTCCAGTATTAAATAGTGTAATGACCTAGTCTTTTTAGAATAAATAATCACAGACTGTTGCCATGAAAACCTCCTTTAGTAATAATGATCTTATTTAATTAGAAATTAAATAGCCTTAGTACTAGGACTTAGATTTAAATTACTTATACTTTTGCTTACCAGTTTTCTTTCAAAATACCATTGTATATCAATTCCACAGCACTTTAATATCACCCCAAATTGTAAAAAAACAATACTTTATGCTTTCTACCTCCATCTTAATTACATGAATGTGGAAAGTAACTGATATTTCCAGTGAAAATGTGGTTGTTACCACGGAGATGAACTCAAGTTTTCCAGCTGCTGTGCATCGGAAAAGTAACTACTCACATAAGCAACCCACTAGACATGGAACAACAAGAAAACCCCAGAGAGTGTAACTGACCTCACAGTGTATGTGAGGTCTTCTTTAATGTACAACAGGCTGCAGGGAGGGCAAAACCATATAATTAGATTTTCCAGCTTGTACCATATATTGTGTTTGCCAGATTGTGACTAAGGAAATGTTTACATAGTTCTCAACTGTATATTTTTGGGGGGTTCTACCTGATGTGATAAACTTCTCTGTGAAACAGATTATTAAGTGTTATGGTATTATGAAAAATATGGAAAAGAATATTTTTTATATTGTGAGATCCCACTGATTCTATGCTGAAAGTGATTGTATTTTTTAAAGTCTATTTTGATTGGGAAAAGCGTGCAGCATGAATTTTAGTAATGTGTGGAAAACCTGAGCATCTTTTCAATAATATGCATAATTTGTATGTATATTATTGACTTCAGATTGAATTGCAATTTGAAACATCTAAATCTCTTTTGGACTCTGTCTGTGAGATAAGTTTACATTGTTAATATATATGTCATAATAAGTTTTGAAATATTAAATACTGACACTGAAGGAGGACATTTGACTGAATTAGGAAACAGAACTGGTTAACCATGTTTATGTTAGGCATAAGCCATTTCCAAATGGTTTAGGGAAAAAATTAACATTGTCATTAAATTTAAATAATAGTAATTGTAGAGTGTAATGCTGTTTAACTCTCTCTTACCAGCTGAGAGGGTTTTTTTTTTCCAGTTACAGTAACTAAAAGCATCAAATTTCTTATTTCAAACTTCTCATCTTCCATCTCTGTCACACTGTCTCTTAAGAAGACTTGCAGAGTCCTTGCCTTACCAATGACTTTGTTGTCTCAAGAAATGATATGCAGGAGGCTATCTATGAAAGGAGAGACCACTCCTCTTTAACTGGATGGCAGAATTGGAATTTATCCTAAAATGAGAGGTTTTGAGAGGAAAGAAAAAGTAATCAAACCAAAGGCAAAGAAGACATAGAGAGAATGATGAGAGATGAAATTGTGGGTAATCCTTAAAAACAAAACCGTGTAACTTCTTCTAAGATTGCATTCCTTTTTTACACTTTTGATATGGCACACCACAATTGACAGAAGCAAGAAACTCCTGGAGGCCAAGTACTTGGATGCTAAAAATGACCTTACTGAGGGGCTAATGGAAAGAAAGCTGAAAAATCCTGTGGTGGATGAGTATTTTTGGAGATGCACTGCTCTTCAGTTCTGCTAGGTCAAATTTGGGGCCATCAGTTAAACCATAAGTCTTGATTAATGGAAAATTTTGATGATCTTGTACTTTGGCAAAAACATGGTTTAATATTTCTTCAAAAGTCCCTAATTCACCTACTGTACTTCAAGAAAACTGTCTGAGAGAAGGTCTTATTGTTCAAAAATGATAATGCACTTTAGAGTTTTGTTAATGTTCATTTGCAAGGAGTGTTTGTAGAGCTCAATCAATGAAGACTGCATTAAGTGAGACACTGAAGGGATTAGGGGAACAGAGAGAAGTATGTATAGCACAGCTTATCTGGGAGGCAAAAAGCAGCTTAGTAGTGCTGATGTACTTTTTCCACTCTCCAGAAGTTGTCTGAGACCAATAGCTGTGGACAGAAGTTCAGCAAGAGGCCATCATTTTGCTGTGCCTCAGTGGAAAAACCCAGGTCCATTCAACCTGATTGCATTACAAGTGGCTTTGCACGAGGTAAGCTGGGTCTGTATGCACTGTTTCCTGTATTGTGTTCTGGGAGGATGGAGCTTGTTATTTACGTGCTTAATACTGCATCCAGAATATGCAGAAGCTAAATTTAGCAATGCCAATTGGCATTGTTTGGCTTGTTTGGTGTTTTTTACTGGCAAGAAAGAAAAAACCATACAGGGGTAAAAATGTGTACCTTAAAATAGTATTGCATTTGTAGAATCAGAGTCTATTTTATAAACAATTTAATGGAATTTCTGAAAATGTTCATTGCCCTCTCCAAAGGGAAAATTTAGAATATTTTATGCAGCAAAAATAAATTGCATACTTGTAGTATGTTTTGCATTTTGTGATTGCTTTGAAGGAACATCTGTTCTGTGAGGACTATTCAAATATTTTAGATGTCCCATTAAAATCTTAGAGTCTGAAGCATGCTATTCTTGAGCCAAAGCATGGGGTGAGGGAGGAAGGACATGTTGCCTCTTTTAGCACCATGTAAGTGTCCAGTGGCACTTGGGAAAAGCATGTCCTGATAATAAAGTCACTGAATAGTTGGAAGAGGTATTACTTTAATGTAAGGAAACTGATAGACAGGTAGAACCTTTCTGCCATTAAAATACACTTTCAAAATTTGCATACTCTTCTGGCGGCTTGGAGGACAAAGTAAAGTGCTAATACAAGGAGAAAGGAAAGTGCTTTAGACTGCTGCTTTACAGTTAAGCAAAATTCCTTATACTAATTGCTTTTGTAATAAAAGTCCAGAGTTAAAAAAACCCAACCAAACAAAAAAACCCCAAAAAACAAGTACATGCACAGTACAACAGAACATAGTATCTATAAACTTGCTATTACTTCTGTCCAAACCTCTGCTCTTCAGCCAGGGAAAGACAAACAGGAATCTGGAAAGATCCCCAAGGTTCTAAAAAGTCTCCTGCAGTTACAGTCACATCTGTACTGGGAAATTCTGCCAGTAAACCGGTGACAACAGCAGGTGCTGATCTAGATGTTGTATTTGATTTATCACCTTTATAAAAAATGTCCTCCAAGAAAATTCTGTCAGGAGATTTCTGTGCCTTCCATACTTGCACCTAGTTCACTGTCAGGTGGAAACACTTTACCAGGAAAATCAGGGTGTTCTAATCCAAGGAGTCATAGTTCCTTTTCCTGTTACAATCTTATCCCATATCATCTAGGCCTTTCCTCCCATGGTCACCTATGACTGCCCTTTGCCCTTACTCTTCTCCCAAAGGTAGATCCTGTGCAGCTCAAAGTGTTCCCATCTCCATTTTAGAAACAAGATGTGTGATTTATACAGCATTTCCATTACTGAACCACTATGTATTAGCTTGGGAATGAGAAACTTGAAGGTGATGAAAACGTGCAACTGTTTCAGGTTCTATCAGACGCTTGGCAACTAGTTCTAACCCTAGTTCTAACCCTGTGAACTAGTGCTTCTAAATTTTTTGAAAACAGCTTGGCAGTATTAGGAAGTATTAACAATGTAATTAACTGTGTATGTGCAAATCTTTGAAGTATGGAGCTTGCCTCATCTGAGACTCTTAAGGATGGAAACACTAAAAGGTGTAAGGGAAACAGGCAACTCTGTGCTGGTATGTGTCAGTGCCGGAGTGGTTTCAGCCAGGAGGATAGCTGGCAGATGGAGATACTGAGTTAGAAAGGTGTTTTTAAACAATGCAGAAAACAAGAGCTACCACATCCCAAGATACCAGAACTGTGTTTATGAATACATTTAACTAGTCAATCCCTAATGCTATTTGTGTGTGCAAGGTATTTTTGAGAGTACAAGTGAAGCACTGGGAGATCTGGCTGAGAGTAAAACTGTCTTTATGGACCTTGTCTGCTGTTCCACAAATGGGGAATATGACATTGTTATAAAGGAAAAAAGATTAAATGTTAAGTGGAAAGACTAAATATAAAGCTGACAGCAAGCTGCTCCTTCAACAACTAGACAAGTTACAGAAGCTTTTCATTCAGTGTTTGACTAAGGGTGACGTAAAAGAATGCCTTAGAGTGCCAGGTATCCCTCATATATTGTGATGCAGCTCTAGCAGAATCAAAAATAGTAATCATTGAAATTGTTTGCTGCACATGGCTTAAGCACACATAGTAAATGATTTGCAAAAGCCCATTTTAAATTAAAATTCTGATGCAGTGTATCATTAGACACAAGCAAGAACATTGCCCAGACATGTTAACAATAACAGTCAAAGCTTATGAAAAGTAGTCTTGCATAAATTTTGTATCCTAAAAATATTTGACTCTGAGATTTTTGCTTAACCTTATACTATATTTGAACTCAGGCCTATTTTGTAAGTGGCAGAGCTAGTGATCTAACTGTTGTCTCACTTGGGGTGGATGGCTTTGCTGCCTTGAATTATATTTCCTAGGCTCAAGTGTAAACATTTCCACAGATATGGAGGTTTTGTGGGTGTGTTTGCAGAATTTGTCTTTGCTTCCTGAAAGTAACAAACTATTCTGTTGCACTTCTCATTACATCTCCAGATTAGGCTACTTCAGGAAGCATTTCTTTTGATCTTGCCTTCTTTGCTATGTCAGAACTACAACCTGTACATAAATTTTCCTTTTGTATTCCTGAAAATGGGTTTATTATTAACAATGAATTTGTTTTCCTTAACTCTTACCCACAAAATATTATATGTAGGAAATAGTATTAAAAAATGTTCAGCCATTTTCCATGAAATTTCCAACAACATTAATAGGGCATCTGATTATATGACTTGTATGTTTTCTTCATTAACAAGAGGCAGCCTTCCTCTTGCCATATAATCTGGTTTACTACACAGATAGATCTATATAGATCTATTAATTTGTGGTAGGCTTATACTTTGAAAAATGGATATATTTCCTTGGTATTCATGGAACAATTGCAGATGCTTTTCAAGCATCTTAAAAAGATAAGCTGCTATCACAGTGCTTTAATTCCAGCTTCTATTGTCTTCAAAGGAAGCACAGATTTTCAGGGAAGACTAAAGGACTTGGGTCTGTCATCATGTTACTGTAGGGTGACAGCACTACTTGCCTGCTTGCTGCACTGCTGTAGCAGGAAAATGTCGTGCTGAGAGAAAACGCAGCTGATCCTAAAGACAGATCTACACAGTGGACTTTTGTGGGCATTAAAATGCTGGTCACTACAAGAATCTGCTGCATGGCTCTTACTGACACTCTTGCATTAGCTTTTCAAAGAACAGCACTCCTGAAACATGCCTGCAATCACACTGGGGTGCCAGAAAACCTTAGGATGAGTGTAAAGGCATGAGTTCTGGTATCTGCAAGCAAGGCTTCCAGGATCAAGAATTTTTATAGGTATAACTAGTTATGGTGTAAGGGACAAACAGAAACACACACAGAAACGCAAATAATATCCAGTTTCTCTAAATAAATAAGTAGGAAGGAAATTAAATATTTTATTATTAAAACGAGCAATGGGGAAGAATTATTGCCAGGACGGCGAGCAAGCAGCAGGGTTGTAATTATTCAGTTTTCATCCCCATCTCGACTGAGGTCCAGCGGAATAATTGCGGTTCCCCGCCGCCACCGGGGGGCGATCCTCTCCCAAGTACTTCGGGAAAGGCGCAAATTTCACATTCCGGGATATGCCGGTGAGATGTTACAATGAGCATAGGTCTGTTTAAAGAGGTTTCTAGAAGTAAATTTTAAAAGGTAAGAATATTTTGGCAGCTAACTTTTAGTCATGTTCCTAGAATTCTTGAATCTTTGACTAAATGCAATTTAAAAATTAATTTAGAAATGACTGTGTCTTAAGGAACTGGAATGTCTAATGTATTCTCCTTGATTTCAGTTAATGAAGATTATTAATAAATATCATATTCCTGCTTAGAGCTCAAAGATACTCTCATAAGTCTGTCATGTTCTTTATCTCCATTATCTTTTGTAACCATTAACCTAACATTAGTTAATACTTCCCTATTTATTATCCATATACTTTTGAAGAAATTTATGAGTTGCTACTCTTTGACTTAAAGGAACAAAACATAAAAGCTTTCCGAATGTTCAGAGTATATATATATTGTTAACCACTACTATTCTTCAGACCTTTAACCCAAACGTGTATTTCATTCCCTGAGAGTGCATTGGCATTGTATACAGGACAAAACAACTTCATTTCCAGCTGCCTAAAGCAGTTGGCTAGTGAGTATCTCTAAAGAGGATCAGAGAAAAGGAGAAATGAAAAGGGAAATACCTTCCATTCAAAAAGTAAAAAAAAAAAGAGAAAAATTAAAAAGGGAGTAGTGGCACTATAAAACATGAATTTGTTATAAATCAAAAGTCCAAAGGTTTGGTCATTTACCTTTCAGTTTCATTTACTGTAACCTCTTAGAAACCTCATTCCAAAAAATCTAATAAGGCATTAGAACAATGGGCATTTTAATCAATATGTACATACCTGCTTTTTCAGATTGGTAAAAACATTTTGAACAAGTTATGGAGAAGACAATTATATTTTAAATACCCAGTTTATTATTAAGAGAAAAGCATTCATTGCATGCTTTTTAACTCTCTGTCTTTTTATATTATCTGTGTACATGGCCTAGAATCAGGAATAATCAGGTTCAAACACAATTTCAAGTCTTTAATGATTAGTACAGACTTCTGGCATTCGTAATGTGACTTGGTGTATATTGATAAATGCAGCCTATTCATTTAATGTGAAAAATATAATTAGCTTCTGTTCTAATTCTATGCACCATTTTCAGAACAATCTTTGAGAGGAGGTATCAAGATGATTTCCTAGGCACAAGTTTTATGACACTGTCTAAAAATGTCTGTGCCATGTCTCAAAATATTACCTATCCCCATAGTTTCTGTTTTGGTCTGAGAACTATGGTCTATCTTGGAGCTAATTTTTACACTACTGAGATAGTTACAGGTTGATGTGAAAAACCAGAAAGCTCTATGTCATTCACTCATTACTCATGTAAAAATCATTCACCCATGATTTTTAAACTTCTCTTGGTGCATGATTTTTCTCCCTCTTCCAGGAGTACTTTAGGTGAAAATCTAATTGCTTATTGTGAATCTCTCTCAAAAAGAAAGGATTGAGTAACCCAGCGTTTTGACTATGATATGTGGTCACCAATACAAAAAAGTTAGTGATGAAGAATGGGGACATTCTTCCACCCTGATTAAAAGAAAGTCTTCTATCCTGTAGCTAAAACTGTTCTGTTCTGTAACTCTGAATCTGAGAGAGACTCTGAATTAGGTGATTCTTTGATATTGTTCTGATAAACATGAGGCTGGATGCTGTGCAGGATTTTGGACAAACTTGGACATTGATTTCCTACAATTAGTCTGGATTTGCAAGCCTTAATGAATGCAATGCAATGCACCCCCTCTTTCAAAGGTATTAACAGTTTGGGGCTTGGATTCTCAAAGATGCTGGCAAATTTCAGCTCCTATGTTCTTGACTTTCCCTTTTGCTATTGAGGGTATCATTCAGAGTGATACATGAAAACTAATTTTCTGTATAGAATCCAGAACTGCACTTGTACAAAAGAGTAAAAAACTCTTGAAAGTACCAGCCTTTTTTCTTTCTTACAATTTGAGTGATGACTTTTATTTGGTATTTGGAGAGACTATGTTGGTTATTAGGGGTTTCTCTAAAACACAAACAGCCTGCTTCAACTGAATCCTGGAGCAAGGAAGGAGCATTCTAAGTTATTATCTACAATATAGGGAATTATGTCACTTGTACAATGTTTGAATGTAAAAGGAAATTTGGAATCCAAGGAGATGGACTCTGATGAGAACTATAAAAAAGAAAAAAGCAAAGCAAACTAACAAAAAAAATCCCCAAACAAATAGCAGTGAGAGATCAGAATTATTTGCTGTTGTACTCTCCTGGGTTGGTATAGTTAAGATGGATGTGATGTATAATAAAAGTATAAATCATAATAATTTATTATGGTGACATAGAAAAAAAATGTAAAGTATTATGTGGTGTATTAACATACCATTATTTTACTCTAATGAACTGGGAAACTATTGGACACATAACATTTTAAACTAACAAAATATCCCAACAATTATTCTTTGAAGAGCTATTAATTGGTCAACTTGTGGTCTAGTATGCAGCCTAACCACATGCAAAGTGAGAGAAAGGGAAGAAGGAAGTTTCATCAGCTGTGTCAATGCATTTCTGTTGAGCTCTGTAGGAGTCTCTGGAGGAAATGAGGTCTACTGGTGGAGTACTGCTGAATCTAGGGGGTAGCTCAGTGGGTTACTGTCAGACTGACAGTAGCATCTTCACTGCTGTCCAGAAAGGCACCACAGGATAACAAAATACACTGTAGAAATGTTAACCCTGTGACCTAACAAATCTATTTAAACCTAGCTGGATTAAATTCTGGGTAAATTACGGATGTTTAAAGCCCCAAACTTGTCAAGGTAAGTGGAGGAGGTTGAGCAGTGTATTCTCCCTGCTTTCCTCTATATGCACAGCCATTTGGCATACTGTGTGTCTGTGCTAGGGAGAAAATGTTTGCTATGGATTCCGCCATGGCAGAGGGATTTAGATTTGATATTGGAATTATGGCAATTCTCCCCATAGTATCTTGCGCCCTTTGAAACAGATCATCCTAATGGAAAATCATCTTTAAGTAAGGGGCATGCAAGTTTCCAAGAGATTTATAAATTGCTTTTCAGACTCCTCACAATGTGTACAATATTTCATTCCTTTCTCATTTTCTTCTATGTCAAATTGAGACGAAACATCAATGTCCTAAAACTATTTGTAGAATCCTAACTTTAAAAAGGGTTTTTTCTTTAATTTGTGTTTTATTGCGTTGAATTGAAAAATGAATTTTAATGGAATGTCAAATTGCATCTACTGGTATCTCTAAATTACTTCTTTATTGTCTAAACACTATGTTCCTATTCTCTTCTTTGGTCTACCTAAGAAGCCAGATGGTTAAATTTCCAGATTTTTGACTGGGGTCTGTGACAAAATTACATCGTCTACAAGTCCTTACAGTCTCCTTTGAGGTTTAGACATATCTGGCCCACAGAGTCTAGGACTCAGAAACTTAGTCTTTGAAGAAACTACAAATTGCTGCCAATTAATTATGAAGGAAACTACTTTTTAGTAGGTCACCTAAATTTTGACAAAATGAAATCTTTCAATTTGGTTAGATAAAGTGTTAAATTTTGCTGTGTGAAAATGCCTACAAAATAAGCAGAATTAGCTTCCTACAAGAATAAATTATTTTGCACTAACACACTTTAACTGTTTGCTTAGATTATTTGTTAATTGGAGTGCTATGGAACTGGAGTTCCTTTTCTGTGTTCCTTGGGTTGTTTTGTGGTGGTTTGTGGTTTATTTTGTTTGGTTGTGGGGTTTTTGTTTGCTTGTTTTAGAACTTTTTCCCCCTGATTTTTAATGTATTAAAGGTGACAAAAAAATCAAAATAGTTACAAGAATGATCATATGGAAAAAAATTTAGTTCCTAGATGTCCTGATTGACAAGCTGCCAGTTGTGAAACACTGCTGCCAATTCAAAATGTTCAGTTCAATACAGAGAGGTTAGGCTAGAAACTGCAATAGTCTATAAATTAGTACCAATCTACTCCCAATAGCTTCATCAGTCCTGGTAATCTGGAAGGCCAACTCTACTCTAGAGGAGTGGTGTTTGTTATTGTGGTCTTCTTGTTCCACATCAATTCTCCACTTCTTCATTGGATGATATACATGATTATCAAGATAAAATATAGCCAAACCAGTTAACTGAAGAAAGTGAGAGAACAAGGGAGAGATGAAATAATATGAAGAGGAATAGACAAAAGAGAAACTACGTATCTCTATTCTGAAAATCACAGAAAAGTAAATGAATTGGAAATAAGTGATTTTGAAAGACAGGAAGTGACAGAAAGATGAGAAAGGTATTGGTAGTTTTAATAAATGAAATTTCCATGAAGAATTGTGTCATTGTGAGGCTTTTTCCTGTCAGTAAATTTGTTATTTTCATGTTTAAAAGTTGTGTAGAAATGTGCAGAGGCTCTTCTGAGTTATATCCTAAAAATTCTATCTTATTTTTTGCAAGATTTATGATCAATTAAACTTCTAAATTATACAGAAGGTTTAATGATTACAGCACATTCATAAGAAAAAAAGAAATGTCGTTTCAGAGACTTAGACTTTATATGGAGGTTATTTGTAAAGAAATTGTACCTAATTGTGTAGTTTCCTCTCACTTCTGACTGAGCTGGTAGCAAGGTAAGACATACAGCATGTGTGATGGTGCCTACAGGCCTTGAACAAATTAACGTAATGGGCACAAATGTGTATTCCTGTCAAATTATGTATTTGATTAGGAACGGACTTGGCTTCAACTGTACATGTGGTTTTGCAGAAGAAAAACTAGTCAGTTAACCCATGTAATTCTGAAATGTCTTACACAGGTCTAGAAACAGAGCCAAAGAATAGATATGATTTGTGATTGAACCGTAAAACTGAGATTCCTCTTCTGCTGTAATACAGATTCCTTTAATGCTTACACTGCTCCAAAATCTATCATGTTAAATAAGCAAAGCTTGACTTTCATAGCAAGGTTCTTTTGAACATGTGCAGTCCTCCAGATTTTAATCAAGTTAGTTTGGAATGTTAATCTGCTGGTGGAGGGTTGCAAGCTCTACAGAGGAATCTGGACTGGCTGAATCAATGAGCTGAGGCCAATTGTCTGAGGTTCAACAAGGCCAAATACTGGGTCCTGCACTTCAGCCACAACCCCATGTGGTACTGCAGGCTTGGGGAAGGGCAGCTGGAAAGCTGTTGGAAAAGTACCTGGGTGCTGGTCGACCAGCAGTGTGCCCAGGTGGCCAAGAAGGCCAGTGACATCCTGGCTTGTGTCAGAAATAATGGCATCAGATTGTATCAGCAGGACCATGGCAGTGATTGTCCCCCTGGACTCAGCACTAGTGAGGCCACACATCAAATCTTGTCTCTCACACAGAAAGGACATTGGGATGCTGGAGCAGGTTCAGAGAGGGGCAGTGGAGCTGGTGAAGGGTCTTGAGCATAAATCTTATGCGGAGCAGCTGAGGTCGTTCAGCCTGGAGAAGAGGAGGCTCAGGGGAGACTTTACTGCTCTCCACAGCTGCCTGAAAGGAGGGTGTAGGATGGTGTGGGTTGCTCACATCTCCCAGGTGACAAGAAGAAACAGCTTCAAGCTGCAC
Organism: Hylia prasina; assembly: GCA_013397195.1. Lineage (NCBI taxonomy): Eukaryota > Metazoa > Chordata > Aves > Passeriformes > Sylviidae > Hylia > Hylia prasina. The sequence goes on from VYXD01010641.1 coordinate 1,110,034, forward strand.
CAGGGGAGGTTTAGACTGGATATTAGGAAAAAATTCTTAATAGAAAGGGTTGAACAGGCTGCCCAGGGAAGTGGTTGAGTCACCATCCCTGGAGGTATTTCACACATGTAGATATGGCACTTGCAGCCATGGTTGGGATGGGCTTGGCAGTGCTGGTTAAGGGTTGGACTTGATGATCTTAAACGTCTTTTCTATCCTAAATGATTCCATGATTCTACAATAACGAGGTGTTTTAGGTGGAGGTGGCATGGTGAGTTCAACCAAACTCTAAGTAATATGACTGTCTCTAGCTAGTTCCACAGGGTAATTCATCAGCCTACAGTTAGTCAATAAGTATTGCATTTAAACCTGTCATCACTCTAAAATACAGCATACATTTGGGGAAAGGCCTTTGGTCAGTTACTGACAGAAGAAAGGGGCAAGATGGTTCTATTTTGATCAGCTTAGCTTTTGCTTTTGTGAAGACTTTTGTGAAGCCTTTGGTTCCCTTTTAAGTTGTCAAGACTTAAATCTTTCAGAGACATGACATTAGGCTGAATTTGTAGCTACTCATCTTTGATGTCTAAAAACATGAGCCTTGTTTCTTTTATTTCTCACATAAAACATTTTGGTAAAGGATAGCTTTCTTCATAAATGACACCTTATTGTGAACATTTTAGATTTAGATTTAAAATTATTTAGATTTTATTAAATCCTCTGTAACAGTGTCAATGGCAACAAATACATTAGAAATGTCTCATATTTTGTGCTCCATTAAGAAGATGAAGCTTGATAGAATTTTCAATATGTAATAACCAATATATAACTAATATATGTCTAGTATGTGTCCAGTATATAATAACAAGATATGTTATGTTGTATCCAATTGCTTCAAACATCATGCATAAAACATTTTACAGAAAAACATTAGTTTCTTAATAAATAAGATTCAAAAAAGTCCAAAATAGGAACTAATATAAAGCAGAATGTTTCTGTATTGGATAAATTGGATTAAATTGGTTTAAGTATTTGAGTAAACCTTGCCATTTTGATTAGTGTTCTGGCAAAACAAAAAAAACCTAACCCTGGTTTTGCACAAAAAAACCCAAAGAAAAGCAAAGTCTTGTAATGTGTTAAAAAACCCCCATGAAAACAGTCTCAAGGTTAGAAATTTATCATTAAATAATTTTCTTGCTTGCTACATTATGTATAGGCTAGAGCTATTGTTAAGAGAAGCATTCAAGAATTTCAAGAACCCTGTCTCTTCAAAATAAGATGTTAGAGCAGACAATGGCTTGTGGTCAGGGAGAGTAAATATTGGGAAGGAGATTAATTAGCATGCCAAAAGACCTTTACTAAGATGAGGAGGCTACAAAGGGGCTGAAAATCTCCAGCTGTGCAGAACTCTCAGGAAGGAGGAAAAAGTGGTAAATAAAGAATCAAAAAGGGTCCCCTACCTGTTTAATCAACTGCAATGATTAGAATAATTAATTTTTTTTTTTCAAACTGTGCTGCAGAGACATTTCTTAAAAGATGCTGGTTATCCACATAGTAAAGGAAAACAAGAGTTTCTTTCAGAGAGAAAATAAAAATAAAAAAAACCAAACTCTTCTGCTGTGTAATATGCATTTTTTCATGTTATTTTCATTCTTATTCAAAAGAATGAAGAGCTAAAATACTCATTGCATACTTCATCTTCTAGTTTTGTTCTGCACTAGAATTACTTGCCCAGCTAAGTAATACAAGTGAATTTGCAAAATTATTATTATAACTTACTTCAGGCTTGAAAATCCATAGTGAAATAAGGTCACCCAAACCAAATATACCTTTAATATCATACTATGACCCACAGGACCTTTTGTTGAGCATAACTCAAATAGTACATCTGTATTTCTGACCAGCATATTTGAGCAAACCCATTTCAGTGGGTAGAATTAGGAGCACTTTGCTTATCCTTATTTCTCATTTTTGGCCGAGACCAAAAAACATGTGGAAGACCTTATTCAGTCACATACTTAGGAAAATGTAAACTGTAGAGGGTATGAATTAGAAAACTGCTGACCTACTCCATAAATTTCTAGAATACTTAATTATAGAAAATGGCAACAAAGGTGAGAAAAATTTAGAGAAGTCAAAGCTCACAAAAGGTACCTATGTCCTACCCACCTTCTGAATTGCTTCTATGGAGATTTTATAGTGTGAGATAGTTAAAACACATCACCATCCAACACACAAATGTGAACTTGATGCCCAACATTTTTTGGTGCTTAAATAAAGCCAGATCTGAAAATTCAGCTCTTGAAGCTGAGTACTTCTGTATAAGGAACATGTAAAATAGAGATGCTTAAACTAGATGCTTAAACTAGGAAAACATCTTCTCAAGGAGATTGTGACTAACACAGGAAGGTCTTAACAGGCATTGGTTTAGAGGCTCCATCAATTGGACGAAGTTATGACTATTTTGTTCACAGAAAATCTACTGCATACAGTGCTTGATTTGAAAGGGTGTGTCTGGGACTAGGACACAAGAGACATTTGCTTTTTCCTGGAAGCTGTGATGTGTGCCACATAAAACTCTGGGATAGGAAAAGTTTCAGATTTTTTTATGATCTACTGAGAACAGTCAGATGAGAAGAGTTCATAATTTATAATGAATAAACCGCATCTAAAAGAATTGATATGTAGAGATAGAAGATTGTCCTTGGCATCAAGGAGCTGCTTATTATTGTGTTGTAAATTTTAACATACAGTTTAAATTGTTCAGTGGACAAGACAAGAGTTTTTAATTTTTGAACATCAGCAAATACAAAAATTCATTGCATGCTTTTCTAGAGACATAAGCTTAATTTTGACAATGACAACTTAAAATATTCTGTAGTCAAAGTGAAAAATTAAGAGTTTATCTCTAGATTAGGTATTTTTTTGAATAGGCTTGATCAAACCTGAGTTTGGTTGGGGAAGTTCTTCACTTTGTATTGCATAAAAAGCCAGATATTTCCATGTTTAACAAATTTGGATAAAGGAGAAATTGTCTTATTTTTGAAGGCCTGAGTTCCAGGATTTATCTTTGTGAATTCCTGTTGCATCTGCTATGGTTGTTGGGGCTATATAGAACATCAAAAAGTTTAGATGCAGTGTCAGGCAGAGCTATCACACCATTTAAGATGTTTTCTGTTTCAGTTGTAAGTTTGTAAGGACTTTGCTTAGACCTGTCTTGAGATGGTCTTCTGCCTCTAATTTTGGACAGGTCCACATAAAAATGCCTTATTCTGAAGTGTATGTAAGCTCTCCATATAACCAGATGGATGTGTCCTTAATGTTGACCATCATGCTCTCTGGATCTTTGTGGTTTCTGCCTTTTTGACAGTACTTGTGTTAGCAGAGGTCCACAGGTGTTTAGCAATCTAATCAAATTCACGAAGAATGAGAAATATGAGCACCTTGGAGCATTTACCCTACAGGAAAAATATTAAGGATTAAATTGCAGTAATAGCAGAAGAATAGGGAAAGCCACAGTAGACAAATACATTAAATTTTGAAGTCTGCAGTGGCCTGAAGTAGAAGATGAAAATCAAAGAAGAATGAAAGATGAATACTTCAAAGCAGTTCAAGTCACAAGTAGCAAAAGACAAGGAGAAGTTCAGATGCAGCTAGCAAAAGACATCAAGGTTAATAAGAAATAATTGCAAACATAGTATTACTATGAAGAAGCAGAGTCCCTTTGCAGAGGAAGAATGCAGGAGGGAGAGAAATGTAAGAAAACGTAATTTAAAACCTATCTACCAATCATTAATGGCATGTAGTTGGTTAACTCAATTATCACAGCAATGACAAGAAAAAAAAAGAGCTTAGATAAGACTTTGTCTGTAATGAACCCATTTTGCAATTTTTGTAAAAATGAGATTGTTGTAATCATCTTATGAACTCCGCCCTGAATATTCACAGACTTGTTTGAAAGGGTCTCAGAATTGTTAGGCATTGCTTTTGAGAAATTGTAGAGAACAAGCAGGTACCAGATGACTGTAAAAAACCAAAGAAAATTAAAGGGTTTCTTTAAAAAAGGGACCTTCAAAAAAGTGTGTGAAAAAGGGTCAGAAAATGAAATTCTTGTTTTTCTGCCCTCAATTTCTGGAATGTACAGGGCCAGATAATTCAGCACACTATGTCTACATGTCTGGAAGATACCCAAGAAGGTGCCAATCCTATCAAGCCAAAATCATTTATGTTTATGAAGTAAATCCTCTGCTCTGTTCAATGGTGTTCTAGTGTTCTAGACATTGATAATGGAAACATCTCATAGCCCAATTCAGTGGGATAATAAAATGATCAGAGATCCCAAAATCATGGTATAAGATGAAAAGAACAGGGTAAAAATATGTAATAAACATACGACTGGGATGAAATACAGACTGGGGTTACAATAGTTTCCAATATGGGAAAGACTGCTGATCAGAGGAGAAGAGTCATTTGTTCTTTGTGCTTTTGGTGAACAGGATTCACCATAACTTACATGCTTATATTGCAGCAAGATCAACTTGTTTCAGGTATTGGAAGCCTCTTCTAAAATTAGTCTAGTAAAACCCACTGATACAGGTCAGTGTGGAGTTTCTATCACTGACAGACTCCACTGAGGGTGATTCTCAAAGTAGATTTGGATCAACATCTGCCAGTAGTAACAAGGTCTATCTGGCTTTGCCTGTGGGCAGTAGGATACCCAGATGTTCCCTTGGGATTCCCTTCAACATAAGTTTATTCAAATATAATGACACAGCCTTTGCAGTTAAAATAGTTTTTAAAAATGAACTCCAGACTTAATTGCCTTAAGTTAACATATTCTTCATTTGCAGGAAGTGAGTAAAGCACTTTTGTGACACAGTGTTCAGGGCATAAATATCCTTGCATTTCCTACCAATTTCTCAGCATGTCCCTTCTGTTTCATCACTAACCTATGCATACAGACTTTTCTTGCAATATATATCTTTGTACATACATTGCATAATTCCAATGCTCTTTCCTATAACACACAGATGTGTACACAAAACACGTATTTAAATGTATACTCACTCTTTTTTTCTCTTTCCATCCTTTTGCTTGTGCAACAACCATATTAGTCACACCAGTATTGTAACTTACAAGTATATTACCACCTACACCATCTTCATTGCTACCTCCCTGTAGGATGCATCAGCTACTCAGAAGGGAAGACACCTGAAGAGTTATTATTCTAAATTAGTAAGTCTTAATATTGAAATATTTGTTACCAAAAATTTGCAAAATAGGTAATATTTTGGAATCAAGAAGAAAATTTTTTTGTTAATAACAACAACGCTTCTTGACTGGACAATGATAAAGAGCTATGAGGCAGTTTCTAAACTCTCAGTTCAAAACTCTGTTCCTGTTCCATTACTATTATTCTCTTACCACTGCTGCAGTAACAGATTCCCTGTCACATCTTAAAGATGCTATTGTTAAACATATCAGTATGTAACAATACAGTTACATTTTCTGTAAGAAATGTATGTACATTTAAAACAAAGAATATTTCTCACGGTACATAAGTTTAATCTTTGAAGAGTAGTGAAATAATTGAGGAAAAAAAGAAAACTTCTTAGTTTTTTATCTTCAAAATGCCATTTCAATCAAGTATCATTGTGTGCTTGAATAAATGGAATTACCAACTTGTATAAAGTCCTTGATCAGAATGAGGCTCTTAAACCAATTATGTGGAGATCAGAGTGCTTAAAATTATAAGGAGTACATTTAGAATTATTAAAGGCTTCAAATAGCTTGGTTCAGGCAAAATTACATATAATTGATCATTAGTATGTGTCGTCAGTAGAAACTGCAGTCATAGGTGTTGAAGATCACTTTTTAGACAAACTGCAGTGAAACTTTTAAAACTCAGATCATAAGAGATTTCCCCTTTCTAAGGATTTTTTACTGAATGCAAATCTTAGCGACTTTTATTCCTCTTCTCTAAGTACGGAAGGATGAACAATAACTTAAAAGTTATTATTATCTGGATGAAATTGTCAAACACAGATGAAGCAAACCAAAACAAAAATAGATCACCTTCATTGCTGGGTAAGTGAAAACACAAATTCAGGAACTGAGATGCTGTTAAAAAAAGTTTAAATAAGTCATTCTTAAAAAAAACCACAACCAAGCAAAAAACCAACACATTAGATTTATAGAGAAATTTCTTTTTTGCCAAAGGGCAAAGCAATTTGTAGGAAATTAACATTAAGACTGACAAATACAAACTGTATCGTCAGAGAATGATTGCATAAAGCACTGACTCTGTAACCCACCCTGAGAATAACATGACTGTTTTATTGATTCTTATTTAGCCTCTGTGCAGTCCCTCTGTCCCTTTGCTTTGAATTTTATGGTTCATTTATTATAGAATATAATATCATTCTGGATAGGTAGCATTTTTAGAGTCAGGCACATAAATCCTAATCTGGCAATCATCCTGTCTGTCATACGGGTGACAGGAATTTCATTGATTTTAGTGATACAAGTTTAGGAACAAAATGGCATGTATTATGTAGTGTATAATGTAGGTTATTTGATTTAATTAATACCTTACTATCTGTCTGTAGTTACAGTTATGACCAAAATCAAAACTTGCTTAAGTCAGTGACAATCTCATAATCACTTCTCTTTTCGCATCAAGTGGCATTTTTCTGCCATCAGAGAATCTCTTGATGGATTTGACCCTAGTTTCAAGTCTGAAAGTAACTCATATTTTACCACAAAAAATACTTTCAGGAACTACACTGAGAGTGCTGTATACTTGACATACTTGGCTACCTCGCGGTGGGTTAATCTTAGCTAACAGCCAAACGTTTGTCCAGCTGCTCACAGCCCCTCTCTCCAGCAGGATAAGCATGGGAAGAACTGGAGTGAGAGAGCTCATGGGTTAATACAAAGGAATCAGGAACACTGTTTACCGATTAATGTTGCAGACAAAACAAAATTGACTGTGAGAAGATTAATTGCCAATTAAAATAAAAATGTAGTAGCTAGTTCGAGTAGTGGTAAAGAAGACGACACACGATTAAACTTTTCAACCTTCTTTTCCCAGGCTCAGCTTCATTCCAGACTCCTCCTCCCCCTGACCAACACAGGGAGAATTGAGGGCATGTACAGTCAGCACGTAACAATTTCGCTTTGCTGCTCGTTCCTTTTCACACTTTTCCTCTGCTCTGGCATGGCTTTCCCATCGGCTGCAGCTGTTCAGGAAAATGAGCTCTGGTCTGGGCTTGCCACAATTTCTCTGGGTATATCCCTTTACTCTGGCATGAGTCTTCCAGCGTCTACAGTGCCCTGCCATGGAGAGCACTTTCTCATCTCTCTCTGCCCCCGGCGTTCCCTGTTGTTTCTCACCGTTTCTGTTCCCACTTCCTCTCCCCGCACAGCATTTTCTGCCCTTTCTTAGCTGTGCTTTCACAGAGGCACCGCCAGCTCTGCCGAAGGGCTTAGCTGTGGCCGCAATGTCTCCACCGTGAGCTGGTAGGAGCCAGCTGTTCCAACACGGGAGTCCCACGCCTCTTCCCACAGAGGCCACCCCGCAGTGTCCGCCCGACTCCCTCTACCGAAACCTTGCAACACGCAGCTAATACAAACCTAAAAAGCAGTGTTACTCAAGTCTAGGGAATAAAGCTAACATTAAAAAATAGATTAATTAGGTCAACAGGATGGCAGAACTTAAATATGGAGGCAGCTATGCTGGAAAGGTAATGGAACTATTTCTGCACCTTGCTCAATTCTAAATTAAATTTAACTAACTCAGGAAAGCAAGCAGATGTCATTGAAGACTTTGAGTTAAAATACTGTTGTGTTTAAAAGACACAAACTAGAAAGAGAGGGAAGAGTGCACGACCCTTACAAAAGGGACAACACGGGCAGCCGACATCACAGTGTGCCTCGATCAGCACCCAGAGGCGATCCGCGAGCTTGTGTCTCTCCTTGTCCCGAAGGCGCGGGAAGTTCTATCTTGACATGACTGTGAGTTTTGCAGGATCGTGTCCGCGTAGGGGTTTTCGCCTATCTAACTCGGGGTGCGAGGTGCCAGCGCAGCTGTAGCGAAGTTCCAGCGGCATCCACCCCCACCTGGAGGAGGCGGTGGCACGGCGCTGCTGCTGCGGGTCCGGGCGGGGCTCGGCGGAGGTGTGCCGGCGCTCGGGGATGTGTCGGCGCTCCCGGCCCCGCGCCGTTCCCCGGCGGCACGGGGTGCCCGGCTCCGGGCGGGAGCGGCGGGCGCGCGCGTCTCCCGGTGCG
>VYXD01010641.1:1119088-1207457 GCA_013397195.1 Hylia prasina
CGCTGGAGGGCGAGAACTGCTTTTGTCCTCCCTCCTCCCGTTTCCTGCCCCCCGGCGAGAAGGGATGCGGTGGAGGCACGGGGCCGGGCCGGGGCTCGCCCCGCCGCCCGGGACAGAGCCCCTTCCTTCCCCGGGCACCTGGCAGCGGCGCCGGGCGGCATCCGCCGCGTCTCGCCGTGCCTTGTCGGAAGTGCTGGCAGGGCGGGCGGGGGAGAAGGGGCAGCGCTCACGGCCGGGGGTTGCGGTGTCAGGGGTGCGGCGCTTCAGCGCAGCGGTGCGCGGTGTCCGGAGCGCCCTGCTGGGAGCCCGTGAGCAGCAGCCCCAGCCTGACCCGAATCTCATCAGTTACGAAACCTGCCGCTGTAAGGTGCCTCTGTCCTCAGCGTGCTTCCCCTGTGCACCTAGTTGGGGCTGTATTTGCTGCAAGTTGAGTGAAACACAACCTATTTTCAAAAGCCATTCACATTTCTTTCAGTGGAAAAGATTTTCTTTGATCATCCAGTATCCTGCGTCCCTTGGTGTCACTTTTAAAAACACGAATTCCAGCCATGCAAAATATCTTTCTGTTTTCTTTACTGTTTAACCTACTGTATTTCTTTGATTTGGTGTAAAGCATTGATTTGTTTGCAACTTAAGAGGCAACAGGTTTCTTCTTGTTCTACAGCCTGCTGGTGACTACGGTTTGCTGTAGCAAACTGAAGTAAATGTGTCCAAGAAATCTCTTATTTTTCTGAGACCTGGAGTGTCTTGTGATGCATGTATTTTCTAGCTTTATGTCTGTGTTGCATGTGGGATGCAAACTTCGCTATTTATCTTAAGCAACTAGGAAAGAACTACTAGAGTTGTGGGAGAACTTATTTTCCCTATAGTTTTTATTAAATAGCATAATTCTGGTGCATGCCTTCAATCAGTAGCCAGATATTTTTGTTTGTCTTGAATATCTTTAAAAAAAAAGCTCAGGTTCATGTGAAAAATACGTGTTCAGTATGCTGTGCACTGGGACCTGTGATTTTGGAAAAAAAAAAAAACAAACAAGCAAAAATGTGGTACTATAGAAGTATTCTAGGATTAAAGGATGTTGCTAGAAAACTCCAAAATACATACATCAGTTATGTTTTGTAATTGGACAAAGTCATTTATGTAAGGACTAACCTGCAAGGCTGAGGAAGCTAAGTGCTCTCTAATGCCTGTCTCCTGGGTGCCCACTGACATGTACTGTAATATTGGATATTAGCCAGATAATTTATTCTGTGACAAGTAGGGGTCCCCAAGGGTTTTAAGAGTGACTGCTTTGAGGAAGTACTGCATACTGATTCTTCTGAGGCAATTTGCAAATATGCTGGCTTATTTTAACACTGTGTAAATTTTATGAGGCTGGTGCTTCAGTGAAGAGTATGCTTTCAGTTTTTGTGCAGAATGCTTATGTCCTATTGATTGGTACCCAGTCTGGAATATTTATTTATTTTTACAAGGCTCTCCCTTTAAAGCATGGGTAGTTTTCAGTAATTCATAACATATAGCTGTCAGCCCCCCCCAATTGTATTAATCTACCTGTACAAGAATACATTAGAAAAATATCTTGTAAGAACACTTATCAATTATCACACTTAAATATAACATGGTGGAGAAGTTTTACCATCCTGCATTTTTGTATAATTCGTAAGTTTACTTGTGTGACTGTAATATGTTGGTTTTGAAATTGTGATTAGCAATGTGATTAGTGATTCAGATGTGGCCTCTTGTTAAAGAATAGGACAGCAACATTTGAAACGTATGTAGGGGTAACTGTCTTGCAGAGTTAAAATCTAGGTATGCAAGGCCTGTGTTTATAATTTTATTCTCTGCTCAGAGTAGGATATTTTTTGCAGGCTTTAAATACCCTACAGATGTAATGGTGAGATGGAATTCTAGTGTGAAAAGAAGTATTTAAAGGCTTAACTTAAGACTTAACTGACAGGGCTGATTAATGTGAAAGATAATGACCCTGACTTCTGGCTCATTTGCTCTTTCTTAAGAGTTTTAGATCACAGTGAGAAAGAATGCAATCATTCAGAAAGGGAACCCTTACAGAACCTGATAAACCAGGATATGGTATTTTATTTATAAAAAACCGAAAGCCAAGCCAACCCCCAAACCTAGCTCTCTTAATATCCTCTAAAATGTCAGTTTTGTCAGTAAGTGTTATTAATGTGATATTATTAGCTAAGATCTTTTCAGTACTTTGTACAGGCAGAACTGTAACTGACTCTTCAATTCTTTTGAAAGGTCTTGATCATTCTGACAAATCTGTTGAAAATACTGCAATAAGTCTGGGCAAGAACTGTCCCTTAACATGTAACAGTGGGAAACTAGATGTGTGTTAGAAGCTGCCTGCCTTCCCACTTTTTCTTGTGCAAAAATTGAGAACAGTCTTGTTCTTAAATAGGGGACTTTCCATCTTAAAGGTGGGGGAGATGGGATATGTCAAATAGCAACTCCCTTAAGTTGTATGAGCAAGTCAAACATTTTGGGTTCCATATGAGGCTACGTTTATTTTTTGGCTGAAGTGCAGGGGAGGAAGAGTTTCCAACCCCATCTTAGTGCTGCTGCAGTCTACTTGCTGAGTAGCTGCAACTATTCACAACTGTCATTAAAATAAGTCTCAGGGTTGATGTGTTTATTGAGGTTTTCCAAGCTGCCTGGTTAGGCTGCTTTAACAGCCAGTGGTGTCATGATGCTGGGAGGTTCTAGCCCATGGGAATGTATCCTCTGTTTATTTCAGGCTTGGGAACTGAGGCTTTTCAGTAGATGCTGTTAGGGGTATCTTCTTCGTTCATATTTTGTTATATTGATCTATCTATGATGATAGCGCCAGACATTTGATATATACATATATATACATATACTGCAGTTATATATATATGTATGTATATACATATATACACATATACTGCAGTTTGTCTGAAATAAAGATTATTCTTTTTGAAAAGTGTGAGAAGAAATGGTATTACATTTATACTCTCCTACTTTGAACATGCTGAATCTTATCTAGCAAGCCTTCATTACTCATAATGCTGTAAATCTGTGGAGAAAAACAGAGTATTGGAATATAGGAATTATTTTTCTGATTCTGTTTCACCAAATAGTGATGGTGTTTTTAATCCTAGCGGAAAACACAATGACTTTATAATTTGAAATCATTTTGTCTTTTTATATTATCATTACAATCACTTGGACAAAATTGCATACAACCATAGTTGTCTGTTGTATCACTATCTGAAAAACTTTCAGACTTTCTTTTTCAGAAATTTTAATTTCTTTATAGAATCTTGCTTCATCATATTTTAGAGTAATATGTTTTAGTAATTGATATTTATAAAGTGTCTTGTGTATTTGTGATCACTAAAAAGACTATATTTTATATGGTAGATTTTATTTGCTGCTGGAAGAGAGATTTTGGGTTCTAACTTGCTTGTTAGTGATGTATACTTTTTCTTTTCAGAGGTCATAATTTAAGTGGTTGCTGTATTTTCAAATTTAAGTTGATAAATGAACTCCACAACTCAACTATGACTCAATGTCATGGTATTGCTGTGGAATAGTAGGGTTGGTTGTCACTGTGACCAGCTGCATCATACTGCAGTGTTAACTATCATCCCACCATGTTAATATAGTTATCGAGGGTAAATAAAGTAGAAGAAAATTAAACAGACTATAAAACCAATCATCTAGGAAGAGGAAGTTTGCACTGGAGGTACTCCTTTTTACTCTGCTTTGCTGTGGGGTGTTCTGACCCTCAAATGTAATGCCTTCTACAAGATATGGCAAGTTTGGGTAGCTTGTGTTAGCTTTCCAGGGAAAAGTATTTAAATATTTTCCAGGGGGGAGTATTTAACAAGTGTGTTTTTTCAACATTAATGAAAACTAAACCTCTGTGTTTGGAAAGGAGATAGGTCTCCATACCAATTCAGTAATAGCCAGCATTAATTATTCCCTTGTCTGTTTTGGAAGTTTAAGGCTTCTCAAAGACAAGCGCTGCCCCTCAATTAAGCTCCATGCCATCTGTGCATTACTGTTGTGAGCAGAACATCTGTCCAGCTGTGGATCACAACTACATCTTTATACAATTGAGCAAGCCAAGGCCCTTTTAAAAGGGATTCATCACAAGTTCTTTGCACTTTGTTGTGGGATTACCATGTAAATATTCAGAAGGTTTTCATGCTTCTAGAGTGGAGTAGCAGTACCTTTACTTGAGGAGGAGGACTTCTGTTCAACAAGACTTTTGCAATGGGCAAGAAGCTCTCCTGGTTTATGGAGGACCCTGAATGTAGTTTAGAGAAAATCAGTATTTAGGACTGGATAGTGCAGCACTTGTCTTTTCTCTAACTCTTGTTAACTCTCTAACTCATCAGCTGTGAAAAAAGGTTTGGTGGTCATATTTCTCCAGTATTTTTTATGGTTTGGGGTAAAAAACCCCTTATTATTGGGTAACTTATTATTTATGACATAAATATGTCATGATCATGACATCAGGACTAAATGGAATTGCAAAACATGAAAGATGAGCTGCTTCTTCTTTATGTTGCCTTAAGCCTAAGTTAACCCAAAATCTTGTAATAACATAAAGTTGCTTTTGCAAATAGGGCTTTGAATCTTTGCTATGTGCCAGTCTGTTAGCTGAAACTTACACACACTTCTTAAATAGTATCAGTCACTTTTCCCCATGACTTGCTTTGTATGATCTGAGTTTTGTTAATATGGTGAAGGAGGAAAAATTTGAAGCCTAGGAGGTCTGGCAGAAATAATAAGTATTTAGTACCTTTACCTGTAATTACTGCCTTTGAAATGGAACTAATAAGGACCTGAATGCTCTTTTTTAAACTGTAAAATATGGGAAAGTGTTAGGAATTTGTATTAATTTTAATTAATTAAGGAAATTTAAGCAACTATTGAATTGTTCATAACTTCTAAATTGAATGTAACAAATTATAGTGGGAAAGACTAATGGGAATCTTAATTTTTCCTTTCTTCTGTATTGTAGACAAAGGCTTCTAATTTTTATACGTGCTTTTATTTTATTCTCAAGTATGGATTCCTTTTGTCTTTCACCTGATTACATTTCCTATGGTCTGTTTTTGCTGCCTGTTTCTAGTGCCAAATACTTTTTTTGTCTGAAAAGGCAGAGTCTACTAATCTCAAATTATTGTTAACACTGAATGCTTAAATGTCTCTTGGAAGGCATTAACTTGGAAGCTCTTTATATAGCTAGCGTTTAAAACTTAAGTAAATGGTAATGTGCTTTTCCTTAGATTGCCCTCATAATCTAAAGTAAAGCTGATAACATTGTTTCATCTTATCTTTATCTCCTTTCTCTGAAGAATAATCTTTATTTTATATGCTGTAGGTTATTTAGTGGCTATGGATACCCAGTCTTCTCTTGTCTTTCCATTAAATCTTATTGGGATTGACTCTAGCCATCTGTGCTTATTATAGTGTAGTATAAATAGCTTTGTAATACACAAATAGATGGTAACAGTAACAGAAACTGCATAGGCTATATTGGCTTTACAATCAGAAGGGAAAGGCGCCTAAGAGGTTTTGTAAGGGGTGGCAGAATGTAGAAAACGGTGCATTGAGCAGAATTAGAATATTTTTAGACTGATACCATTTCCTCTTTCTTCCTGTCTCCTCTGTTTCTCTTAATTCATAATAATTTTACATAACTATCTGCAGGAAATAGAAATAATACCCTGGATTAGTATGTTTGCAAGCGTTGGGCAGTTTCTGAGTTGAAGCAGTTGTGTGTTGTTTCTGTCATGTCCATGTTCTCATGACTCCTGGTGTGTCTGCGTTGTCCCTGCACCCCCTCCCTTCCCTGCAAGACATGCTGAAGGAAATAAGAAAACCTTTCAGCAGCTGGTTACTTTTTTGGGAACCTAGCTTTAGAGCAACTCCCATGTATTCAAGCATAAGGCAACTTTTATTCCCGCCAAGGTATTTCTATCACTTTTCTATCAGTAATGAAAAAGTACTTTAGTAAAATAGCTGTAGTTTGTTTTGTGTTAATGTTTCTAATGTAGATCTTTCTAAAACTTCTGATATTGATTTTGGAATGGTGTTTCTCCTATTGCTTGTTGTTTTTCTATTATCCTGTTTGTCTTAACTTGACATATTTTAATATTTTAGTAACCACAGAGTGTTTCTTTTTCTGCCTCTGTAAGTCCCACTATACTTAATGCTAAAAGTCTTGCCTGTTTGCTTTAGAAACAAACACTATGGAGGCAATGCTAGTAAATACCAACATAGGAGATTGTATTTAAAGCTTTTGTAATTTTCATATTCCTTGAAATTTAATCTCTGAAAGAGAAAAGTTAGTGGCTAGTTGTGTCAGTGATCAGAGCTTCACTGGGAATTCTTACCTAATTTGAACAGTCTTTCGGTATTTGTTAGATTGTTTTGATGGTTTTTCACTTCTGCTTTCCCATTTCACACTGGTAGATGACAGTAGGGAAAATTATGTAGGAATTAATGATGTACCTAAAAAAGGTGGTGCAGTTTAAGGTAGCAGCCTTGGACAGGGCACAAGGAGAGACAGAATGAAATTATAACCCATGACAATGCTTTCACTATACAATGAAGATGTGATTTCACTGGTCTTTTACTATCTTTGCAAGTGGCTGCTTTAACAGAACACAATAAGATAATAGGTTTAAAACATTGAAATAATTCAAACTTTTTGGTATTTTACCACTTAAATATTATCTTAATATGTTGTTATTACAGACAACATCCAGTGCTTGACATTTTGCTGCAGAAAATTCTTATGAACTAATTTTTTATTTTCTCATGTGATACATAATCATTGACTCAGAAGAGACTGTCAGTTTGCAGCTTGTTCAGTATCTCTCTAAAAAAGGTCTGCAAGTCATCAAACAATTTTATGTAGTGCACTTGCACTGGGGCTTACATGCAGCTGAAAACAAACTCCTTTAACATTTTTGAGCTTGCTCTTGATGATAAAATTCATTCCGGTTGTTAAATCTTTGCAGCATAGCAGTGAGAAGTACAGAACTTACTCCTTGTTAGATGCTACTGCATGTGAAAAATGATCTGTGCTTTACCAGCTATTCATTAAAACAAAGGAAAGTTATTAATATGACGAGTGTGGGGATCTATTTTTAATGATGCATATATGTTTGAGGATTTGGCAGGGCTTGTGTTGGTGACTAGGATATCACTTTAGCAGGAAACCCAAGCAGTGATTCTTAGAAGTGAAAACAATTGATTGGTAGGTAAAGGAGCAGTGACAAGAATCTATTGTAGAAAGTGGCCTTGAAGACTTTTGCAACAGAGTAAGTTAACCACTTTGGTCAGATTTGGAAAGTCCATGTCAAGCTCTGAGAACTCTGTGTTCATAAAGTTTAGGAACAGAGTAGACCATTGGATTTGACAACATGCTTGCCTGTGTATAGGGGCTTATTTACTTATATCCTGACAGATTATATTACACCCAAAAATTGTACTTTGGCAAAATCATTTCAGGTTTTGGGAATCTTTGTGTGCTACTGGCACAGATTAAGGTTTGCTCTCTAATGCCTGCACTGTGAGGAAATTAATTATGTGCAATAATCCCAGATGGTCTAGGTAACAGATTTATGCTGTTTTGTAGAAGAATAAGGAAGAATACTGTTTAAATTCATATGGGTCTGATCTGGAAGTGTTTCCTTCTTTGGCCCAAATATGAAATGACTGGAATGAGTGCTTGATTTTTCTTATATTAATTTGCTGTTTAAAAGAATTTGTTCTACCGTCTTCATAGAATTTTCTTGTGTGCGTTGTCAGTAAAAAACAATTGCTTTTGTATAAAAAATCACAATTGATGCTGGAATGCAAGCCAATTCAAATCTTAAGAAAGATAGAGAAATGGCTTCTAAATTTTCATTAAGATAATCACCAGGATACATACTTGTTGTCTTAATCTGGTCTTCAAGTCTTTAAGCATATTAAGAAATAGGTAGGCAGTCTTGTTTCCAACATCCAGGAACAAAAAACATGAATGTGAACAGTTCCTTCTTTACAAAGCCAGCAAAGGACTGTCAGATTGTTCACTGTGTTGCAAATAGTGCACAATGTTTCATATGTGAACTGGATTAAGGCACTCTTAAGTGCATAACTATTTTCCTAAATCTTACTCAATCTAGGATGTCTCTCCTAAACTGTTAAACTGTTCAAATTTTCATACCTGTGCATATTTTTACAGGTGTATATATTTAACTTTAATCAGGACTTCTTGGTAGGCAGTTACAAGGTCCTGTTTTGATGAACTCTGGTACTTGGGGCATGAGAGGACAAAATTTCTTTACACTAGTATGAAAAAGATTCAATTATGTTAGAAAAAGAGGCAATTGGTTCTACCTGTGATATCCATTGATATTCATGGGCTCCTCAAAAGAAAATGCAGGGATGTATGCCCAAAACTGCCTTGTAGTTACTGTAAGTAATGTCTTAGCCAAGTTCAGTGTTACATGATTATGAATCATGAGATTTCTCTCTGAGATCTGCGGGAGTAGTCTCATAAAGATGGAGAGGGAGCGGTATAGAGATAGAGAGGGTGGTATATGCAAAAGTAGAATTAACTATGTAGATTTGTACTGCAGAGTGAATGATATAGGCATATAAAACATCAAAACATTTCCATCTTCTTCTCTAGGACTGAACGTGAATTTACAAATTGGGTTCTACACACTGGTAGAACTGTGGTTTGGACACAAGTCACCATACCTTCTGTCTTTGCATGCTTTTTACATATTCTAAATGTTTGCAATTCCTCTCTTCCCTTTTTTCATTCCTATGAAACAATTATAGTTTCTTAGGGTGTATGAAACTATTTGTTTTTTCCTCCAAGTTTTCTAGATTTGGATTGTAGCACAGTTTCTGTAAATAGAAGACATTTTTGAGTAACATAACTCATTGGAAGACAATAACATTTTCCCCCAGAAGGTTCTAAAGTACTAATATTATAGAGCATTTGGTGTCCAGCACATGGGAAAGTTGAGCTGTTGTGGTGTGTTTTTTTTTTTGTTTTTTTGTTTTTTTTTTTTTTTTTTTTTATTAAATGAATGAGGCCACATGTATGTGAGGGCACACACGTGCTTAGTCTAACTGGTACCTCATCAATAAATATGTAAAGTGATTTTACACTGTCTATCCTTCATTCTGAGCAGCAAAATGCCTCACAGAATATTAGAAGTATTTTATAGGTCCAACTTCACCATGTCTGCAGTTTTATTTTACCATTTGATATCCCATTGATTGCAGATCGTTTTTGGATATATACTGAAGGTGACATGGGTTTAACAATGTTTGTGTTGTGCAGAATGAAATAATAATTCTGAATTCATATATCAGATTTGTGAGGCAGTTATCTGCAATAGTTTCAGCTCACTGACTGGAACAACTACATCTTTTTTTTACATTCCTATAAATATCACATAAGAACAAGACAAATATTGCTACAAACATGTAGAGATTGTAAAGAAAATGTTTGTTTGAACTCTGCGTTCTCCAAGAAAGGTGGAAGAAGTTTTAAAAATAATACTTAAAAAAAAAGTGAGAAATTATTCTGTGAAGCAAAGCTGATGTTTGATTCTAAAAGTGCTTATCTGGTTGTAAAATGTGCTAGCATCTTACGTTCAGGTTTTAAAAAGATCTTTCTTGTCAAACATACTCCTTTAGCTGGAAAGTAAGAGGATCTTGAATTTTTTTACAATTGGACTGTGGCTTCCAGCCCAGTTTGAGTGTAGCTGGACTATTCAACAGCATGAATGTTAGGAGATCTTTTCCCTAAAATATTGTAAATTGCTGTCATTAAACATTATTAATAACAAGAAGTTCATCTGGTTAATAATATCTGTTTAGTGCTGGTTCTTCTATAGATATCTGTGCTTTTTATTCTAATGCAGATGAAGGTTAATAATTTCTATATGCTTCATTCCCACATACAGATCATAGTCTTGCTAAGTTAAATCAGAAAGATGCTTTTTTTAATTACTGGAAAAAGCACTAGTTGAAGCTAAAATTTCTATAGCTGTAAAAGTTTTCACAGTATTTATACAACTGAGTTAAAATATGTCAATGTGCGTCATTCATTTATACTGCAATAAAACAAATTTAAACTTGAAAATGAAGTAGATGTATTTTCAGATTTGACAAATGAATTTTTCAGTTGTTTTAACTACGGTAGCTGTAGCCAAACAACTTGCTCATTAGACCAAAAAACCTGCCAAGAGTAATCAAGCATAGGGATGAAACAAAAGACATTGTGATGTATTATTTTATGTCTCGTGTGGATCAAGAGAAGTGGTTGATTGAAGGAAAATTAAGGAGGAAAAAGAAAATAATATTCATAATGCTGAATTAATTATAATTTCAAAGTGATGTGTAGTCAGCCAACCCTGTAATGTCTGAATTGTTAAAGGAAGTTGTTCAAACAATGTATTTTTAAGGAGTTTTTCAGGAAGTGAAACACGTCTGCTTGAAGATTTCAGATTGTTTTCTTTTCTGCATTTTATCAAATCTTCAGTGTGGGTTTCTCAGAATCACAGAATCACTAGGTTGGAAGAGGCCTCCAAGATGATGGAGTCCATCCCAGCCCTAACACCTCAACTAAACCATGGCCCCAGGTGCCACATCCAGTCTTTTTTTAAAGACATCCAGGGATGGTGACTCCACCACCTCCGCGTACTTTCCAGTACTTTATCACTCTTTCCATAAGAAACTTTTTTCTAGTATCCAACCTGTATTTCCCTTGGCACAGCTTGAGACTGTGTTCTCTCGTTCTGTCAATTGCTGCCTGGAGAAAAAGACCAACCCCACCTGGCTACAGCCGCCTTTCAGGAGGTTGTAGGGAGTCATAAGGTCACCTCTGGGTCCCCTTTCCTCCAGGCATCTCTGGGATGATGTTGTATTGGACTGGATGTGAACCTGGTTTGCAGGGAGTCTTGCCTAATCGAGGTCACTGAGGATATGTTCACTGATGTTTGTGGGGGTGGAATTATGCCAGTCTGCTTATGTTAAATCATTATTTGACCATTAAGTCTACAAAACAGACTTCTGGATTTATTTTGCATCTTTGAAAAATGGAAAGAAAGCAAACTTGAACTGGAGAACAAATTAAGTCATCCATCCAATAACTCCTTTTAATTAGCAAAACCTCTCTAGTGGTCTAAAGCAGTGTAAACACCAAGATTATTGTGTGGGTTTTTTCTTTTCCTTTTACTTTATTACGTATAAGAGAATTACAAGTTTGTTGCAACTTATGTAGTACAATGAAAACATTGTTTCTTTATTTTGGTGAGTTACTGTATTTGGGGGATTTTACTTTCTTTCTCAATAATTTATTTACCTGAATAAGGTATTCTGCCGCTCTTCCCCCCTGCTTCCCCTCTCCAGCCATTTGCGAGGTGTGAGTACAAAACAATCGTTCAGTTTCACTGACCTGAATCAAAGTATTTCATTTTGGCTAATTCATGTTGGAGGATTTCTGTTTGTGTATTTAAAGTCTGCGTCTGATTCATTTGCTGCATTGCTTCATGAAATTGTAGGTAGGTGCATCTGTGCTGCCTTCACGTGCCCTCCTCCTACAGTGAATTGCAGATTGTATGATCATTCTGCTTTCCCCTTTTGCTGAATCACATGTTGCACTGTGCAGAATGGTGCAGAAAGTCAAGTAAATTGGAGGGTGACAATTGTGAAGTAGAAATAAATAAAGCCAGGCAAGCATTAAAAAAGCTGCACAGTGCATGGCAAGACAATATTTCCGACGCAAGATTTTCATCCTGTATCAGAAAGGCCATTTATATGGACAATAATATTGTTAAAAACTAAAACTGAGTAACCTGTTTTGTCAGAGGTATTAAAGCATCTGTTACACAGCTTAATTCAGTGGTTGGTCGCAGAGTTGATGGCAAAACAAAGTACTGGGGTGGATTTACACAGTAGCTGTTTATTTCTAGCATCTAGCATTTCTCTAGCATCTAGTCTGATGCTAGAGTGGATTGGTCATCTGGCATTGTTAATTCTTAGATGTCCCAAGTAAGGTGCAAATCCTTACGCAGAACAGGTCAAAACCAGGTTTAGGTAAGATATACCACTGTATAATTATAATTAAATTTTTTGAAGTCTGTATTTAATCTCTGTTTGTATTATGGTGTATCCTACTTATTTTGCTTAAGTGAAATTCTGTTACACCTGTTTCAGATATATTTTCTTAAGAAGTTACTTAGTCATTTGGTGTTTCTAATGTTGGTACTTTTTCCTCGTCTTTATTCAGAAATCTGCTAAGCTATTTATTTCTTTCTTTGACTAGACAACATAATGGGCTGTTCATGTTTAAGTATTTTCACTAAAATCAAAATATTTTATGTCACTTTCCTCTTATGACATTCATCAGAAAATTAGAAATGAGGCTAGGATGAAATGAAAGTCAAATTTTTATTGCTGATACATCAGCTGTAGGGATTTACAGCAAGTACCTTATGCATGTGGATATTTCTTTGACACTGGTCACGATGATAAATGTTCCCTTTCTATTCAACCTTTACACCAGGTTCAAGTTTCTGGTCAATCCCATAAACATCTCAAGTGTTAGTGTTGCTTGGAGTCTCCAGGCAAGAACCAGTGATTTTTATGCCTTTTCTACATCAGTTTATTTTTATGTATTTGGCATGACAGAACTGGGAAAATGGGTGAAGAACTTCCTTTTTCAACCTGGATCTAAATCATCAAGATCACTCCTTTTTTAAACAGTTAAATGCATGAGACTCTAAACTCTGAAGCTGAAGGTCAACAGCACCAGACAGCACCAGCCATCCTGGTTTTCTAGAGTTATTGAGCATGTGAACTCTGCACCCTCTCTGAACCTAGATTAGTGGAAAGCTGGGCAGTGCAGTTGCATTGTGTCAGAAATAGAACATCTTATCTAAAAAACTTGAGTATCAATTCAGATCAGAATTCCAGATCTTATCACTTAAGTTGTGAATTTGGAAGAATTTTTCTCATTCTATTTTTGTCCTTTCTGACAAGTAGACTGTATGAGTCTGGAAGTCTTCCTGCTTTCCTCCTGCAACTTTAAGTTTCTTTAAAAAGGATTTGAGTGAATAGTGTGCTTGCTGAAGTTAAATACCTATAACAAGAATCTATTTTATTTGTGTGTGTATTCTGTGAAATTTTACTGTGACTCTTAGACAATGCCTTACTGCTTTTCAAAATACAGGTACTTTCATATTTTTTTCATTTGGTGGGGGTTTTTTTTGGTTTTATTGTTCATTTAGAAGGAATTGTGTACCTAATTTTTATTATAAACCAGGGCACTTTGGCATAGAAAATGTCCTGTAAAAAGTACAGATTGTTCATTGGGAAAAAGCTTTAAGAAGTAATAGAGTTATAGGGGATTAAAAGGAGGTTTATGGCTTCACTACAACAGCATAAAATTAGTTAAGGACTTGATGCTGTTATTTAGCTATATTACGCTGTTCTGAGCGATTTTTGGGTTGAGGTGTTAGGAGCAGGTATTTGTAATGACTGGCTGCCAAGTAGATTTGCAGGACAGGGAAGAATCCTGAAATCTTTAAACACTATGTGTTAGCTTTCTGAGAAAAGTTTGAGGAAATTATATGAAGTCCTGTGAAATAGCAGAAAACTTAAACGTTTTTCTGAATATGAAATAGTATTTCACCACCCCTATAACTTTTGCTTTAAAGTTAAAAATAACACAGATATGAAATAATTATTCTATATTGTCTTTTGATTTACTGTTTCTCACCTAGTTCATTGTCATTGCTCAATTTATGTTCTCGCTCTATCTACTTTCTTGCACACAGCAATTAAATCATCATTCTTGGGAGTAAGCTTAAGAGCAATTTGGAGGGTTTCTAAAGAAAAATCACTGGTTTATGATGATATGAGTATTGTTTCCTGATTTCTTCTGAGAATGGAACAGCATAATTTGTGAGCAAATATTCATCCAAAGGTATTTAAGTATCCAGAGTTCTTACCTCATGGATGTCTAGTTACCCCCTGTAGGCAGCCTACTGTATGTGTTTGTGTGGAGAAGTGGAATTTATCTGATTTCTTTTCCTAGATCATATTCCTAGTTAATTTCTAGGGGTCTGTGTTTTACTACGCTAAAGATAGCTTGCTTATTTCTTTAAATCATGTAACATGATGAAAATAAGACTGAGTGCCAAGTCTTCATTTTCACAGCAACCATTAGTGTTTGAACATGTTAAATGCATCCTGAAATATCAGTGATGAAATGGTCAGGTATAAGGATTTGTTAATATAGCATTTGACTATAAAGATTCAATTTTGGTCCAGTACTATTGACCAATACTTGGATAGGTAGATGTCAGTCTTAGATGGGATCTGACACTGGATTTCTTAGTTGAACCAAACTGACAGTGTAGTAATCCTAGTTAATCACTACTGGGACTGCATAGTGAATTTAAATTTCTTGCGCCTTGAGTGCTCTGTGTTCTGTCCAGTGAAGACTTTAGGCCTGTGGCTAATGTAAGCCTGTGAACAAGCTTCCTGTGAAATCACTTGTGATTCCATTAAGAAAGACTAATAATTTGCTTTAAGATTGTTACTATCTGGCCAGTTTCTTTTTTTACTGCTGATTCCAATAGTGTTTTTTAATAGATGAAGTGGTTGAATTGTTTGCTTTTGGCATAGGTAATGCCTTACTGGTGGTTTGATATGACAGTATTACTTGGATGTTTCAGAAAGTTAAGCTCTGCTAGTTTGGAAAGATTAATTGTAGCACCAGTTACTTTGACAGCCTAATTCACATTTCATATGCACACACAAAAAAGGAAATATGATAAACTGTCAAACTACTGTAGTGCCTGAAATTATTTGCTTCTTTTTAAAGAAAATGCTAAAACCACTGTGTTTTTTGACCTCTGAAACTTGCAACCTTCTTTTAAATGAAGTTTGTCATTACTAATGTAGTATAAGTATCCAAAGTATAGAATTTGAGGGGGGATCTGCTGTGCAGGAGCAAATAATGTTAGTGCCAGTAAATATCAAATCAGGTGTGTAAAAACATGTAGATCAATTTCCAGATTGTTATTTGCAGGTATAACTCTCCTGAGAAAACACTATCCTTTTCAATATTTTAAAATGTATTCAAGAGAAATATACATCAAGAAACTCAAATATTTTCAGTAGTTAACATAGTTTATCTTATTTAGGCATGTTTCAAAATTTTGTTTAACAGTAAAGCTGAAAGTAAGACTGTTATGAATGGAAGATGGTATTTAGTTTCTGCAGCTTCAGCTATGTATCCCATCTTTTTAGTGTACTCCTCTGTGCCTAAAAATTCTATATTTCCTTTATATCTGGACACAAGCCACTCACCCCTTCCTGTGATGTAGCTCTTTTAAAGTTAAACATTTCTGTAACACACAAATCAACAGTTCATTTTGAACGCTGGCTTACAGTACATGAGTTGTAGAAACTTGCCTTGTTTGTAAACTTACTTGTTCTTCTGCAGATGTGTTTTTGTGATAACTTGCTGAAGAATAAGCAATAACTAATCAAGAACAGCAGAAATCAAGAGCATGACCTCAATTTTTTATATCCTTGGGGAGAACTTACTATATGGAATGTAACTTGAATATCATGAGCTATGGGCCAGGTGTCTTGTAGCAGCCAGCTCCTGTAGTTTATGTGCTTATATTCAACTAGAGCTGCTACTCTGAAAACACTATTCTGAAATAGATTTGTATGTTTTTTGAGTACCTTGGGAAAGTTTTGTGTTGATAAGAAATTGTTTCAGGTTCTGTAGGGCTATTGATTAATTCAGCAGAAGATGAAAGAAGCTTTAAATTGAACATGTGTAGAAAGCACTCAATTTCTAGATAGAAAATAGCCTTATCCAGTGGGATTTCTGTTTCGTTTTCTTATAAAATGTGGATTTTTTTAATGTAAAATTAATTATTTTCAGCAACTCTGATGCTTTTTCCCAAAATGTTTGAAACTGTAAACAGTCAATTTGTCTTCATTGAGATTTTTTGTAGGAAGTTAGAGAAATGTGGTAAGGAAAGTTAGTTGTATGCTTATGGACTTGTAGTGCTAACTGTTACACAGCACTATCTGGGAGAAAAGAAAATCACCAGAAATACTGTTTATATGTGAAAGGTTCTCATGGGTTGTAGTGAATTCAAGGTAGAACTCTGACCTAAGAACAAAAATGATGTACTCTATCAGGCTATTGAAAAAACCCCTCTAAACTACCTGATGGAAACTAAATGTGCTGTGTATTGCTATGTATGAGTGCTGTTAGCCACTTGCAGTTCTTACAGTTATTTCACAATACTACAGTTTATTTGTGGTCAGTGCATTTCTTGGTAGTTTCTGTCAGCACCTTGCTGCCCCATATTGGTGATTTGGAATGAAAGCGTGATACGGCAGTGGGGTTTCACAGTATTTTTTGATGGATTTTGGTGGGTGGTTTTATGTAGAGATATATGTGATTTTTAGCTTGTTCAAAAACGCCCAAAGGAACCCAAATGAATAAGCAACCAAAGAAGAAGCAACTTGCTGCATGTAATTAAATTTTCTTGTTATTAAGTTAACACTTGGATTTGGTTGCTTGGTGAATAATTCTTTATCTTTAGCATACATAGTCTGTTTAAAGGAACAAAGTAAATATGCATAATATTTTCTTTCTGGTTTTAAGTAGCAATTTCATATATTTTACATCTTCATATATTTTCCTGTTTGTTTTTATTGGTCTACTACAATGTGTTTCATATCTTTGTGTCTTGTGTTTACTTTTGTGTTGCTTTATTAGATAACTAATGGAACAAAAGAAGCTGAATGCTTCTCTAGGGGAAACAGGAAAATGTTGATATATATACAACAAGCACTAGAAGGATATTCTCACTGATGAATAAATTATAGCAACAGTGTGGCAATTTCTTCATAGCTGGATTTTTAAAGCCAGTGTTAGGTGTTTTAGGTTTATTTAGGTGCAAACCAGCAGGGCAAATATGTGGCTGCTTGCAGGAGGAGCAGGTTTGTTTTTCTTTTTTAGTCTATGCATACACATGCATATGGCAGATTTTTTGGTATAAAGTTCCTTTGGCTTTTAACTGTAGGTCTGAGACACTAATATCTTTCTTTTTTTTTAGAGTCCAAGAAAAAAAAATTAGGCCGGATGCTCATTTTACATCTTCCATGATTCTAGTTACAGAGCTAAGCTCAAGGAAAGGGTGGTGTAGGTTCTTTTTATTGTATATCTTGCCATATATGATGTGGCATAAATAAAGTTTGTAGGAAAATTAAAAGCTTTTTTAT
This sequence comes from Hylia prasina, assembly GCA_013397195.1. Taxonomy (NCBI): domain Eukaryota; kingdom Metazoa; phylum Chordata; class Aves; order Passeriformes; family Sylviidae; genus Hylia; species Hylia prasina. Next base: position 1,136,432 of record VYXD01010641.1, read on the forward strand.
TTGTTTTGTTGGGATTTTTCTTTCTCTTGCAGTCAAAAAGATATAAGTTTGCGTTATTTTGTTTTAAAAGGACTCCTGTAAAAATACTGACTTGTTAAATTTGTCATGTGTATAATTACACCTTTTGTCTCATATAGAAATATTTTATTTAAGTTGGGAATGTTAGGTAGACTTAAATCAGTTTGTGATAAGTTAACAGCATATTATCCTTGCTGTATCAATTATAGCAAGTAAAGAGAGAACCTTGGAATAACTTTTCTCTCCAAATGAAAATGGAAGATCTTACTAAAAAAGTATTTGTCATCAGGGTATCTGTCACTCCTATGGGTATTAATTTCTACTGAGCACTTTTTCTATCAGTGATGGAAATACATCTTCGAGTTTCATGTTAAAGAGTTACAGAAACAGGTAATATTTTTCTGAAGTAAGAGTAATCTTGTGAATTGAGTCCTGATTACAAAATTGCCATCAACAACTGATACATGTATATGATGATTAATGTAAAATAAGTAGTTATAGAGAGCAAATGCTTTAAGTGTTCCTTCTGGTGTCTCCCTTGTGGAGAGACTAAAGGTGCATCTGCATGGCGAAATGCTCTCAAGAGATATGGGCAATGAGTGAGGCTATGGAAGTAATAATAATATATAAATAGCATAGCTCTGGTACTGCAGGGCAATAAGCAAGCAAGTTTATCCAGTTTCTGAGTAATGCCTAAAAAATACAAGCTTACACTTCCAATGATTTTTTGGTATTTGAATTTGGTGTGCAGAGGTGATTTGAATGGATCTGTGTGGCACTTTGAACAAAATGTATAGTTTTACACATTTTGTGTAAAAGTGCTTAAGTACCTTTGTATGAAGCAGCTTAGTATAAACCTCATTTTTGCCACCTCCAAGTGAAGACCTAATGCAGAACAGTTTGCCAGCTTGCTTGTAGGCAGGAGTTAGTCCATTGAGCTTATTTTTGAACAACAGCCACTAAACAATTGTATGTATTGTGGCTGGCAGCATATGGGTTACTGCTGCTTTCCAAAACCAAAAAAACGTTCAGTGGCAGTGTTGTAAAAAAGTACATTGTTGGTGTGAAATCATTTGGACGTAACTGAAAATCACTGCTATTATTAAAAAGATTCCAAATATATTTAGCTTATTCATTGCTAAACCTGAAACTTGAAAAAATATTTCAGTTGTTGGTATTCTAATTTTTTTGGCTTGGTAGCTAAATTTTAATACAAATGAAAAAGAAAAGAAAGTTTTCTAAAGAATGTATTTGACACATTTCAGATTTTTTTTTCTTTCAGGAATGCCTCAGAGCTCTGCAAATGCTTATAAGTATCAGATAAAGAGCCCATGCAGATCAGGGTCTCTGTTTACTGATGCTATTCATAAATCAGCTATACAGCTACAGAAGTCTTGATATTTCAGCTGGGACTTAATTTGGGACCCCCCCAAAGGTTAGAAGTGGCTATTTTTTGATTTTCAGAGTACATGTTTTCTTTGACTCTTTTTATTCTAGCAACTGAAGTAGGTATGAGGGAGGAAAGGGTCCTTAATCTGTGGGGGAAATTTAGTTAGGCATTTTTTTTGGCCATGGTTAACCTCACTTCTGAGGTAAAGAATGAAGAGCAAAGAGAAGGATTAAATTGAGAGAGGAAAATAAGTGTACACACACTAAAAAATTTAAAATAGAAAGGAGAGGTGTTTTTTTCCTTGTCTGTTTCTGACAGTGATTGGGGAGAGGAGAAGACTTCAAACTGGGTGAAAGTGTTGAGATGTTTATATGCTCTGCTATGTCTGCACATAATATTTAAGTAATTTGCCTGTTGAATATCAAAACGGGAGCAGCCTCTTCCTATTGATATGTTTCTTCAAGGTTCTCAAAGATAAAGCAGCCTAAGGGAAATTGACATGTGTTCAAATACTTTTAGAGGTGTAATTTAATTTGCTTAAGGCTATTGCATCTCCCCTTTTCTTGTAAAGGTGGATGAGGAGCTTGACCCCAAAGTACCAGAATGAAAAATCACAGTTAAGAAAAAGGACATGATTGAGATTAGATATTGTTATCACTGTTCCATGACACTTCATGTATTTAAGTATTTAAGACAAGCTTAAGACTCCTAAACTGTGTATATGATAGTCTTGATATAATTTCTGTTAAAATAGGAGGTATTAGTTAATATTACAGTAGCCTTTCTACTTTGTTAACTCTGTTCCCGTACATTAGACTCTGTTTTCTATTTTTCATTGTGAACTATCTGGAAATGGGGGAATTAGTAAGACATTTTTAAGGCTTTTAAGCCTTTCAGCATTGATTAATGTGACAGCTGGAGTGGGAGAAATTTTGCTGAAGTTTTTATCTCCTGAAAGGTCATCCCTTTTCCACATAGTTTGAGCTGTAATTAAAAGGAAGAGTTGTTTAAAAGGGGAATGAGCTTAATGGATACTACACTTGTTTGAAAGGGCAAATCTGCTGTGAGTAAAAATTCTGCCTGAGTTTCTTTCTCAGTAGGTGTTCCTTCACTTTTCCTCCTTGTATGAGCATTTTAAAACTGTACCTAAGTTTCTTTCTCCCTCCATCCAAATCAGTAGGAATACAGTCCAGGCAGGAGTAAATTGCTAGCAGTGTCATCAGAGGAATGAAAAGACTTCAGGCTCTCGATGACCACATTATTTTTGCTGACTGGCTGTCACCATCTCTGCCTTAAATCAGGTCATGTGGTGTGTGCAAGGTCTGTGCTCTGGACCTGTACATCTCTAACCCTGGTACCTTGGGCTGAAAGTAATAGTAAATAGTAAATACTTGACTTACTTTTGCTATACCAAGATATGAAGATTGGACCAATGTTTCTGGCTTTCCTGCTCTTGTATTTCTTTCCTGTTTCCCTCCCCATCTCTTGCATGCTGATTTTTTTTTTTTGTCATTTACATGATTGCATATGGTAATGGTCAGTTGGCAGAAATATGTCGTGTCAAATTTTCCAGTGGTGAATAATTCTTGGTAGGATTGCTCTAGAAATCTTCCAGTGTAGATAATTATTACTCTACAATAATTTGTTGTCTGTCTTCATATTTATGAATGTAGTCTGCATGGAGGAGTTTTGCTTTAATCTGAATGTCAATTACCTGAAAGCTTCATGTGTTTCTTTGTGCCAGGGTGGAAGAAAGAGTCCTGTGATAAGGCAAGGGAGATTTTAATTCTTATTTCAGCAAAGTTTTGGTAGAAGAAATATAAGTGAAGAAAAAAAACGTAATCTTTTCTATAACCCATCATGATTTCTGTCATAATTTGCGTCTTTGCCATTGGGATACAAATCCTTAGAAGCTAAGAAAATGGAAAGAACCAGTTTAAGAAGAGTTTTGATAACAAGAATGCTACTTCTCAAGGATGTCAGGATATTGTGCAATTCCTCATGGATAGATACATATATCACCCTAATAGTGGAAGAATTTTGAGAAATCTTCTTTGTATAATTTACATATCTTTATGTATTCATTTTTCTGTTAAAATTATTACTAGGCAATAAATGAAATTAGGATATAACTTCCACAGCTTTTGTCTAAGAAGACTGTTCAGTGCCAGGACTCTTACCTTGGTTCCTTAAGCAACCAGGAATTTCATTCCCCTTATTTTCCTTACCCGATTTCTATCCTTACATTTCAACTATTTCTCTTTTTCAAGTCTTATAAATCATGAATATTATTTTCACCAGCACCTGAGGCTAGAAATTAATTTGTCTTTCCTTAGGAATAGAATGTAAATTAGATATTAGTAGGTTACAAGTTGAGATAATGAATTGTTTTGCCTAGAAAAATATCAACATTAAAGATTTTTCAACTTTTTTTTCTGAGAAAAAAACCCAGATGTAAATGTACTATTTTTGCTAGCTTGCAGGAAGCCAGTTCTGATGGAGGTTGAATCAACTGTAATAGTAATGTATTGTTCCTTGTTGTGTGGAGTTGCTTAATTTTCCAGCCTAAAACTGCTACCTAGATTTAAAATGCCACAGTATTGCAACTGGAAGGGAAGAAAAGGTGCACCAAAAAGCATTTTCCCTTTCCCATTCCTTCTGAAATAGGCATGCTTGGAAAAGTAGTATTGCCTTTTTGGGTAAATTTTGAAAAACAAAGAAAACTTGTACATTGTCCAGGTAAAGCACTTCTGTGTTTGTGTGTTGGGTGATAATCAGGATTTCCTTGCTTGGAAATAACTACTGAGGAGGGAAATGGTTATTCAGAAGGTGAAGCTGAGACTCATCTTGCCTAATTGCAATAGTTTAGAAGTTTAGCATAAACATGTTCTCTGCAGACTTACTTTTTAAGTAAGTCTGGAGATTGGTGTCTGCTTCAGACAGTTTTTTGTTGGAATTTTGTGTGTGACATATCCTTTCAAAGTTGTCACCTTTTTCTGTCAGGAAGCCTTAATTGTCCTAGATGCTTTGTACAGATGGAACAGCTGATTTTAAATGCTAAAATAAGGTACAACTAGTATTAGTCTAGTACTAGTCTCCAATTTTAGGTGTTTTGTACAAGTTGATGGAAAGACAGTTCTTTGTTATTCTGTAAGTCAGCATGTGAAGAATAAAGTTGAACCTCTATGTAAAAGAGGTGTTTTATGTGTAGATTATTTTATTTTTACAGTGCAGCATTATACTACTAAAAGAAGTTGAAAACTTTTAACCTTGACATGTATTGCTATTATGTAGTTACTAAAAATTTAATTACTTTGTTTCAACATTCTTCTACTTCCAATCACATTTGAGGTTATTCCTGAAGAATAAAATAGATTTATCACCTACAGAAACTTTTCTGGACTTTTATTTTTCTATCCTTTGATGTTCAGTCAAATTGTTGGAAAATTGATATACTTAATAAACAGTTAATACCTTCTAATGACCACACCTATGTTAGAGAAGATACATTATATCCTTTTAATCAATTGTTTATCTTCTTCTTTTCCACAGAAGTGTCTGATCTTCTGATTAGTCTGTTTAAACATGAAACATTGCAGTGTGTTTTATCTATGGGGGGACATTTATATATGATAAAGGACACGATCTGAAACTCCTGAAAATATTTAGAGTACTTAAGTGTGCTGTGAGTCCATGAGCACCATGCTGATTAATGCACTCTGGATGTGAACGTCTCGGAACACACCTTCCCTTGCCCCACGTGTGCTGTGTTACAGTACTTTCCCTGAAGGAGGTGTATATGTTTTGTCAAAAATTCTGGTTTTGCAGCAGTGCTGCAGTCTGCAGAGTGGGTGTGGGTTTCTCCAGGGAGCTACAGCAAGAACATTCTTAGGTGTGCTGTCATTTGTTAAGGAAGTGTAGCTTTGTAGCTGTGAATTGCTCTTCTGTCAGTCAACTAACCACATCCATTTATATTCCAGAGTTTCAGGGAGAGCCTTCAAAAGCTGCTGATCAGAGAAATGAATTGAAGGATCGGTAGTAAATTCTGAAGAGGAAGTGAAAATAGATAAGGTCAGATTTTAAAGAAACCCTTAACTTCATAAATTATGTGAAAAGAACACAAATGCGAGGTAAAATATACAGATATATCCATGCATAGGAAAGCCAGAAAGGATAAAAGGAGAAAATCTGAAAGCAAGAAAGAAATGGAGGAAAAACTGAAAACAATAAATGAAGTAAAAAAACCAGCTTTGTGTATACTTGCTGCCATACTGCAGTTATTTAGGAATGCATTATATAGTATTTATGAAGTTCCTACTGTACATGCAACAAAAATATTGTGAAACCTGTAGGATTTGCACTACAACTGTTTGTTTTTGAGTAAAAAAAGAAAAAGAGAATTTCACAATGTATTAAACTACCTATGCAGAGATAAAAGCTTGAGATTTTAGCCCCAAATGCCTCAAACATTGAAAAAAAATTAGATGTCGTGACTATTTCACCACGTTTTCCGCTTTCAGCTTTCACTGCAAATATTTTTTTTGTGTCCTACACAGCCTTAGCCTCAGAGGAAATGAGAATTCAAAGTATGAGTTTTCTGAACGTAGAGTGTAAAGTAAGGGACTTTGTTTTAGAAAGGACATGGGAGTGAAGGCACAGGCATCAGGCTAAGGATGGGTTTTGCTGGCTTATTAACACCCCAAACATCCTGACTAAAAAACATTCATTCTTCTTCAGCCAAAATAGAAGAGAGGCGTGTGAGTAGTTCTTTTAGCAAACATTCAGTGATTGGAATTTATTTTTCTAGCCAGTCAAAAAGTCTTTTATTATGAATAAGAATGCTTGTCTTTCTTTAGCTTATGGAATTAAAGTGATTTTGGGCAACAGGATATCCTCAGGAAGATAATCTGGAAAGAAGAATCCAAAGTAAACTGTAAAATAATTTTAAAAAGTAATTTGAGCACATTAAATAAAAAACTTTGCTTAGTGGAGTAAAGTGAGCAAAGAAGTTTTGAACAGCTGGGAGTAAGTGCTACTTTAAATACAGAGTAATGCTTTTATAATTTATGTGAATTAAAATTGGTACTCTGTATTGTTCAGAGGAATTAAGATGTTAGTATGATCATCAGTGATGTTGTGTTTAAAGGCAAAGATTAATTGGTACTGTACTCTGCAGGAAAATCTAAGAGTTTACTTTTTATTTCTTTAGTGTTTCTTTCAGATGAACTTAGTTATGGAAGGGTACCTTTGGTCACAGGCTTGCTAAGGTGGTGAAGAGAGCCTTTGAACTAAACTTGCTGGGAAAGGGGAGCTGCAATCCATGCCCCTCTTAACACTTTGATAGCAAAGCTAGAGGAGAAGCCAGAGGCTGGAGAGGGTATGCAGAGCAACAGGAGAGGACCTCAAGGGCAGCACAAAAGAATTCCAGTCAGTAAGTAAACTTCATAGGGACCCAGCTTAAATGCCTCTCTGCTAGTGCATGTAACGTAGAATTAAAGGAAGTAACATGTGTGCACACCTGCAGGGCTGTGATGATCTTGGCATTGCAGAGATGTTTTTTGTTGGCTCCTATGACTGGAGTGTTGGAATGGAAAGATACAGGCTTTAGGAAGACAGGCAAGGGAGATGGGGAAGGGGTGTCACTTTCTGCGTCCATGACCATCTGGAGTGCATGGAACTCCACTTGGAGACAGATGAGGTTTATGGGTCAGGGTTAAAGGGAAGGCAGGGACAGGTAACATTGTAGTGAGGGGCTGCTACAGGGCTCCTGAGCAGAAAGACCAAGGGGATGAGGCCCTCTATGGACAGATAGGAGTGACCTCATTTTAACAAACCCTGGTTCCCACCCAGGACTTCAACCAACCCAGTATCTGTTGGAGGGACAATGCAGCAGGGCATAAGCATTCCAGGAGGTTCCTGGAATGTCTTGATGACAGCTTCTTCTCCAAGTGATAGAGAAGCCAATGAGGAGAGGTGCTCTGCTGAACCTTGTTCTCAACTACAGGGAGGATCTGATGGGGAATGTGAATCTGAAGGGTGGTGTTGGCTGCAGTGACCATGAAGTGGTGGAGTTCAAGACTCTTAGGACAATGAGGAAGATGCACAGCAAGCTCAGTACCCTGGACTTCTGGGGAGCAGAGCTAGCCTTCTTCAGGGATGCAATTAGCAGAGTACCTTGGGGTAAAGCCCTGGAGGGAAGATGACCCCAAGAAAGCTGGTTGGTATTCAGGGATCGCATCCTTCAAGCTCAGGAGCGATGCATCCCAACAAAGAAAAATTTGGGTGAAATCACAGAGAGACCTGCATGGATGAACAGGTTGTTTCTTGGTAAACTCCAACACAAAAAGGAAGCCTGCAGAGGGTGGATGCAGGGATAAATAGCCTGGGAGGAAAACAGGAATTGTCTCAAGAGTCAGAGATTAGGTGAGGAAAGCTGAACTCCTGATAAGTTTAAATGTGGCTAGGTGGCTAAGGACATCAAGGGCAACAGGAAAATCTATCACTGATGAAAGAAAGACTAGGGAAGACTGTGTGTTCTCACAGAAAGCAAGCAGGGAACCAGGTCACACAGGATATGAAGAAGGCTGATGTACTCCACAACTTTCTTGGGCTCAGTCTTCACTGGCAAGTGTGCCAGTCACACTGGCCTGAGTTGCAGGATGCAAAGGCAGAGACTGGAAGAATTAAGAACCACCTGCTGTAGAAGATTTATAGGAGATCATCTAAGGAAACTGAGGGTCCATGGGACCTGATGAGATGTAACTGTGGGTCCTGTGGAACCATCCAAGGAAGCGGCAAAAGCACTATGCATCATATCTGGAGTCTGGGGAAGTTCCTTCTGGAAAAAGGGAAACATAACCCTCATTTTTAAAAAATGAGATAAGGAAGACCTTGGAAATCACAGGTCAGTCAGTCTTACCTAGGTGACCAGCAAGATCATGGAGAAGTTCCTCCTGGAAACCCTAAGTGATTGTTGACAGCCTAAGTGGCCTTCTGTGATGGGATTACAATGTGGATACAGGAAGAGCAACTGATGTCATCTTCGGGGAACTGTGAAGAGCATGTGACACTGTCCTGCACAACATCATAATCTCTGAGCTGGAGACATGTCTGGTGGGTGGATCATTCAGGGAATCAGGAATTAGCTGCATGGCTGCACTAAAAGAATTGTGGTCAACATCTTGATGCCCAAATAGAGATGATTGGCATTCCTTGGGGGTTGGTGTTGGCAGGTGCTGTTTAACATCGTTGTTGACATGGACAGTGGGATCAAGGGCACCCTCAGTAAGTTTGCCAACAACACTGAGCTCTGTGGTATGATCATATTGCTGGGGGGAAGGGATGGCATCCAGAGGACCTGGACAGGCTTGAGAGATAGGCTTGTGTGAACCTCCTGAAGGCTGAGTGCAAGGTCCTGCACCTGGGTTGGGACAGCCCCAAGCACAAATACAGGCTGGGTGGAGAATGGACTGAGAGCACTCTGGGGAGGACTCAGTGTGTTGGATGAGAAGCTCAACATGCTCCATCAATGTGCACTTTCTGCCCTGAAAGCCAACCACATCCTGGGCACCCACGTTACAAGAAGCATGGCCAGCAGATTGAGGAGGGTAATTCTCCTACTCTACTCTGTTCTACTCTCATGATATCCTGGAATGCAGCATCCTGGTCTGGGGCCCCCAGCATAAGAAGGACAGGGGTGAGAGGGAACAAGTACAGAGAAGTTATGAAAATGGTCAGGGGCCTGAAATGCCTCTCCTGTGAAGACAGGCTGAGAGAGTTGGAGTTGTTTAATTTGGGGAACAGAAGGCTCTGGAGAGACCTTAGAGAAACCTTCCAGTACATAAAGGGGGCTGCAAAAGAGCTGGAGAGGGAGTTATTACAAGGGCCATGTAGTGATAGGAGAAGGGGAATGGCTTCAAAGTGAAAGGGAGGAGGTTTAGATGAGATGTTAAGAATAAATCCTTTACTGTGAGGGTGGTGATACACTGGAAAATGCTGCCCAGAGCAGCTGTGGATGCCTCATCCCTGGAAGTGTTGAATGCTATGCTAGACAGGGCCTTGCATAACTTGGTCTATGTAAAGGTTCCCCATCCATGACAGGAGAGTTAGATCCAGATTAAGATCTTTCATCCCAAAACATTCTATGCTTCTGTGGTATCTTGTTTTTTGTTTCAGCAACCTTTTAAAAAATCTGATTGGGATAGGAAGTGTTAACTATAGATCCTGATACCTCAGTCTAAATGAGGTTCATTTAACTTTGATACCCTTGCCAATTTGCTTTTTGATGATCTTGAAACTTCACTTTTTTTGAATAAGTGTGGAGGAGGTTACAAGTAGATTTAGGCCCATCTTCCTATTTTCTCCAGTGAAACTAGAAAAAAATTGGTATTTGTATGGAGTCAGAAATTGTATTTTGTTTAAAACCTCCAGTGCCATTTCAATGCAGTAATTTAAAATTAATAGATTACAGTTGTCCTTACAGAGAACAGTTTATCCAATAATGCCACATGGCAAAATAATTTTACAGCAAAGTAGTCTTTTATTCTGAAGTCTGACTCCTTTTTTTTATTCAAATTGAATGTACCCTCAAATTTTAGATTTGTGACTTCTCCTATACTAGGGTAGCCTGAAGATGAGCTCTCTAGTTCTTGGCAAGTCCTAAGCTCTTTTCAGAGTTTCTGTTGTACAGAGCTGTGACCATCTGGTGGTAGATGTCTTATTTTTCCTTCTGGAAGTGTACTTTTCCCTAGTGAAACTAAATATTCTCTAATCCCATTGAGAGTAAATAACTCTGGCAATATTTTTTATCTGGATAGTATGCTCCTATTGTCTAACAATATCCTGGAAAGAAAGCTTTTTTAATCAGTGTTGTTAAGATGAATTCCAGTTCTCTAGTTTTACTTTTGTGTCTTCTGTCAGTGGCCAGTTTCTTATTCTAGGTTATTACAGATCTAGATTAATCTGAGTTCTAAACAAAGGAATGCTTCTGGCTCTGTGTGTGGGTATATTTTTCTTGTAAAGTGTGTGTACAGTCTAAAAGAAAATGGTATTTTTTCCTACTTTGTATTTTGAAAAACATCACAAAGTCTTACAGAATGGACGGAAAACATTGCCATATTTCTCCTGAAAGGAAAGAAATGGAAAGTTTCAAAAGGTTACTTATTAAAAAGAGATATTTTGATGCTACAATTAATGTGATTGGTAAAGAAATCTTGGATCAGGACTATTAAAATGACTCTTCCCCTGGATACTGGTTAGATCGTCATATTACAGAATTGTGTGAAGAAATGCCAGGCAGATATTTTGGGCCATTCTTCACTCCCATGAATTTTTTACAGTAGCTTGTATTGCTGGCAAGTGTCTAGCTTGTAATCCTTTTTGCATGTTTGAAAGATATAGCTGGAAAGGGGAGGCTTTGTGTAACTTGTGTATTCCCAAATCTGTTCTTTTATAACAAAAAGACTGTCCATTTACTCCACCGTGTACTTAGGTATCAAAACTACTTAAGATAAAAAAGCAAAAGCCACAAAGGCATAATGCTGTCATCTCGAAATGATACAAAGGCACTTCAGAGCAGCCAATAATATTACAGGCCTTATCAGAGTTGCATCAGTTCTTTCCTTCATAAATCTTTCACTGTACAAATCAAATAGTCAGATATTTGACAAAAGTGATGTAAGGGAAAAGATGTTACAAATCTCCAGTACAGTTAAAATGACTGCAACTAAAGAAGGTAATTATTTCATCATTCCACCTACAGTTCCCCAATTCACCTAGAAAACCAATTATTGAGAAAAGCTTTTTAAGTTTGAGGCCATGCTCATTGTAGGCTGTTTTAGACTAAGTAGTTGGCTCACGTGCAATAATATGTCTTACTACACAAATCACTGGAATTTTTGGGGGGTCGATTAGTTTTTTTTCCCCCACTTAATTTCACACAGAAGTTCCCCCTTTACTTGGCTATATTAGACAGAATACAGAAGCAGATATTTACAATTTTTCTTTGGCTGGTAGGCAGTCACTAGAGGGTAATATGTTCTCATCTCACTTTTGGTCTTTCCAAATCCTCAGGCAGCTGTTTCTGTGCATTTATTTAGCCTGTGAGATAGAATTGACAGCTTTTTGAATGTTTGCAATCAGAATACTTTTGTTGGATGTTGCAATAATGGAGCTGCAGGATTGCCTGAAATCTTCATTGGAATAAACTGTTAATGTCAATGCTGTTGGCAAATAAAGCTTGTATTTTCAGCAAACTCTTGAATTCTTGAGTTCTTTTAAGTTTTCATATACTTGAAACTCTTTGTGCAAAAGAAAGCCCCTTTGAGAACCTACCAGGCTGATTGCTTGCAAAAAAGGATGACATTAATCTTGGATGTGATAAGAAGTGTGTGGTTGAGGCATATGGTTGTTTCAGACTATTGCAATTTGGGGAGAAGAAAATGGAAAGGACTTTTTTTTAAAAGTAGCTTGATCTCCTGCTACATACTGGTGAACTTGATGTGCTGCTGCTCAGAATCACAGAGAATTGCGTATTCTCAAATAATGCTTTTCAGACTAAGTGTCTGTCTAAAACCAAAAATCGTGAAATTTTTAATGTGGTATTTCTAGTCAGCAGTCAGACCTGATCTTCCACAGAATCTATCTCAGCTTCTTATCTCATTTGACAACTTAGTAACTACAGATTATTTCAGGTTTGTTCTGTTCTGCTGTGAGTTTTTTCATCAGTCTTTTGCAAGAAATGTTCTCAAGGGTTCTACTGAATCTCTACACTTAGAAGTGCATAGTGGTAACAATTTTCTTTTGAGTGGTAGCTGTCACTTATCTATACAGACAAATTCACAAGTGCTTTTGAGAAACTCCAGTACTTTTCTCTAGAATTGTGTTCTATCCTTTGATTTACTGAATTCTAGTGGCATAAATCAGTTTCTTATTCTGTCCTTCAAAAATCTCTGCCCTCTATTTGCACCTTTTTATCTTTCCAGGAGATTAAAAAGTTACATTCTGTTAGTTTTTAATATATCTTAAACCTGGCCAATGACTGGATCTATACAAGTGGTTTGGTAGACACTCAAAGGTATGTAGCTGGAAACTGTAGAAGGAATATCAAGTTAACAGCTGCAGTTGTGTGCTAAAAATATATAAGGGGTTAGATGAAGAACTGTAAAAGTAATTGTAACATAGCTACTTCCTTTCAATGACGCTGATCCCAAAGTGCCTCCTTGTATAAATGTAGCCAGCGTTGGAATTGACCGCCAGGGGGCAAACTAAATGTGCATGCTCCCCACTTCTATATGTTCTTGAAAATCAGTTGCAATTCTTCATGTAAGTGTAATTAGATTTTTTTCCCCTCTACATTAATGGTAAATATTTTTTTAAAGAAAATACTCTTTCTCACTGAAGAGGTTGTCTTGTCTTAGCTCATTGTGTAGCAACAATAACCTGAAAGACCAACTTTGAAACAGCATGTTTCATAGGAATGATGTAAAACATCACCAGGCTAATTTTATATCTTACTGCTGGATGGGTTTTGATGGCCTGTGCAAGCAGAAGATCGTCTGTGAGTCTTTTGCTTCTTTCATGATCTGAAAGAGCATCAGTATGAGGCTATCAAAGAGGCTCTTTTGTTTACAGTAGGAAGCCTTTGGTCATGTAAGTTTGGGAATAACTGTTCTGAAGTCCATTTCCCTGAGGCTGCAGACACTGACCGTCTTCCTGTATGCTTGAAACAAGATATAATTTTGTTTTGTAACTCAAAGTAGTTCCAGGAGTTTCCTATGACACTTGCATAGAACTTTGTTATTTATGTTCCATTTAAAGCAAACCACTTTACTAGACAAAATTGCACAAAAGTTTTGCTGAGGCACATACTGAATTTGTTCTCAGTTTGGGTATGAAAGATGACACATCTCAATGTTCGTACATTTTTAGGTCAGTAGAAATAGACACAGGTTAGATTTCTTTGGAGAGCTATGTACAAAATTAAAATATAGTTAGAATAAATAAAACCATCTACTCCAAACCTTTCAACTGCTTAACAAGCAGAGAATTGATCTTAGCCACCGAATTTAGTAGCTTAAATGGATATTATCTTCTGTCATTGTGTACTGATAGATACATCTGAATTTTGTCTTTCTGTGAAAGAATATCTTTCCTATTTGATATAAAATTATGCCTGTCAGATGAAATAGTATATGTAATGAAATGTGTATCTCATTGGAAGGGAATAGCACAATGACTTAATTTGGTGTTAGCTTTCATGCTGATTTTAGAGTGTAGGTGAGTGCATTTTCTTCCTGGGATTTGTCAGTAACAAGCTATGATGTGATGTGCTCCTGTTTAAACCTGAGCTTCTTGGCCATGATTAGTTTTATTTTGTAAAAGTTTCAATATGGCCTGGGTCAAACCACTGTGAAGTTAGATGAGATATTACAGGATAGAAAGAAATGCTTTGACAGGTTCTATATTGAGTAACTTTGATTTATAGAAATTGTGGATTTGTTAGCCCTCATGTGCAAGCTAGTAATTAACATGGACTGTATGTTTATAATAATTTTTAATCATTCTTTGTAAACATTTATAAATATATTTGTTGAGCTTTTTCTTTGGGATTCATGTGACTTGGTAGAAATTTTGGTTTTGATTCATGTAGAATTGGTCATTTTATAATTAGAGGACTTAAAAGATGGAAAATGATCCTGACAGAATAAATTAAGTATTTGACAATTTTTTAGTGGGTCTGCTTTGTAGATGATATGTTGTAATATAATTTAAAATCTATTGTATTTACAGTATAATATTTCTGTAATGCCTGGCAGAGGAAGATTTTGAACCTTTACATCTGTGTACAGCTACCTATTAACATGAGTTGTAGTAAAGGACCATTTTCATTAGCAGTTTGATGTATTTTCCACAGCATCTTGGCCATATCTATTGTATTTCACAAAGGTTTTCTCTTGAAAAGTTGAGTGGGTAAGATGAACGTGTCATTGTGTAGAGGTATGTCCCTGAGTCACTAAAAAATTCAAGAAAACACAAAAAAGACTACAAACTCTCTTAAAGCAGGAAGTGGCAAACTTCAAATACTTGCTTGTGCCTCATCTCTGTGGTGGATCAAACAGCTTAAAGACTCATTTAATATATTTAATGCTTTTATTTTCAATTAAAACAAAGCATGTAAAGAGTCAAAATGCTCTGTTATTTTGGTAAATGTGTATGTGTAATAATGTATATTTTGTTCTATTTTTTCCAAAATACTCTGTATTCAATATATACTTTTTATTAAAATAAGATGTTTGAGGTTTAAAAAAATAATTTTTGTGAGTATTCTTTCAGAATATCTAAGAAAGGACTTTGAAGCTCCCCTGTAGCAGACGGCCTTTCATTATAGAGAAGAATTGATGACATTACAATTGGAACAGTAGTCTGCATTAATTTTCATAACGTCATAATAATAATGTGGGGGATAATTTTGTAATACCTTAATAGATATTTGGTTATTTCAAGGAAAAAAAAATCAAGTCCTATTTTAGTACAATTTCATATTTAAAACTCAAATAGTGTTTCTGGCATATACAACTGAAGGAGGAATACCTTAGGTCTTACACGAGATTCTTTCCCGACTGAATATTGAAACATGTTTTCAAATTAATTTAGAATTTGTTTTTATGGCATTTCTACCAACTCCTGTCCAGTTTGAACTCATATCTATTATTAATAAACATTTCTTTTCCCTCTCTTCTCTCTCAGATTTGACCTACCTGCTCATAGTCTTGAATAAGTGCAAGGATATCTACTCCAAATGACTTCTGGAGAGGCAAAGTTTTTTTTTAAGTGACTGTAAGAATAGAAACTTGATGTATTTATGAGTGTGTTACTTACTTTTCTCAAATAGGGTATGGTGACCAACTCTGAAGGAGGTGATTCATCAACTGAATTAAGGAAACAAATGAATTCCCGAGAAATGTTGTTTTCAAACAGTAACAGAGGGTTTTCCAGATACATCAGAAAAACTCACATAGATGGCTTTCCTTTCTCCTTTTCTGTTCCAAATAGAAGTTCTTGCTGCCTCTGCATGAGAGGGGTGACAGTTCAAGGATGGAACATAGGAAATAAAAAATGTCTTTTCAGTAATTGTATTCCTTGTGACTGCTTCAAAACTGGCTGATAGGTTGTTGACAACATGAACCTTAATGACATAGAATGCATGGTTGCTTTGTTTTCTTTCAAAAACCTGATACTTTCAACTAAGCTTGTTCTTCTATCATTATGAACATGTGTTGTATATTTAACTATGTCATCCTGCATTTTTGAAGGCAGTTTTGCTTGTTTGTTTAACAAACTGTCTTGCATTCAAGGTTCTTTTTATTATTACTGTTTTAGTAATGTGCACTTAGTGAATTATAGACTGCACCTTAATGAAGTAATTATTGAGGGAAGAACAGTCTGCATCCACTGTATAATTGTCTTTTGCTGGGTAATGCAATCAAATTTGTAGTTACACTCATTCAGCTTTTTGTGTCTCTTCTCAGGGGTCTTTTAAGTGGATTATTCTAAAAATAAAGCAGTTGGTCTACTTGATATGGTAACTACTGTCGGGATTTAAAGCTTAAAATCTTTTAGAGGTAAAAAAAAAAACCAATGCCTTCATTGATAGACATCCACAGATACCTGTTGCTTTTTGTGATGCTGGCTATTAGCAGTCTGGTTTGTAGTTCTTTCACATTTCACAGAAATCACAGAATCACAGAATTTATAGATTGGAAGAGACCTTCAAGATCGAGTCCAACCCATGCTCCAACACCTCAACTAGATCACGGCA
The DNA here is from genome assembly GCA_013397195.1 of Hylia prasina. Lineage (NCBI taxonomy): Eukaryota > Metazoa > Chordata > Aves > Passeriformes > Sylviidae > Hylia > Hylia prasina. The sequence goes on from VYXD01010641.1 coordinate 1,152,658, forward strand.
CCAAGTGCCACATCCAGTCTTTTTTTAAACACATCCAGGGATGGTGACTGCACCGCCTCCCTGGGCAAACCATTCCATTTGAATCAATGTGGAGTTTTTAAGGAGTCAGTTATGATTTTGGCTTCTAATAAAACTTATTTGGACTTTATCTTCCTGAAAAATAGAGTTTGAAGTAAGCGTATCAATGTCTCTGGAATATTTTCTACAAATGTACCAGAGCTGACAGAAGAAATAAAATAAATTTTTCTTTAAGTTATACAAGAATAAGGCTGTTTAGAACCAATATGTTCAGTCCATATATCAAATATTAGATATGTAACATTAGGATTCTGATAAGATTGTATGCAAATTTCTATATTTTAGTTCTCTCCTTTAGTATTTCTCTCATAATCAGATAAGCTTTAAGGAATAGGTAAAGTGTATGGCATGTATGACACTCATTTGAAGATAGCTATCCTGTTGTATTTGAACTAAGTCTTGTTTGTATATTTTTAGCTTTGTATGAAATTTGAAACATACACTGTTTGCTTGCAAAAGGGAAGCCAAGTGACACACACCTGTAGAGATATTAAGCTAGCCATTGGCTTGCCCTTTGTGTTCCCTCTTGCTCTTGTTTTGTCTACAGTCCTTTTTTTTTCTTTTAGCATAAAAATATGGAAAAAATGAAAAACTGTACATACACAGCAACCTAATGATCCTAAAAAGAAAGTCTCATACATCCGTTTCAAATGAAATATGTAAGGGAAAATAAAACAAGTTGAGCTCAAAGTCTCTAGTCCAGCGGCTTATGTCTGATAGTTGGCAATAAGGAGCAATAGCAGATAAAAGCAACAATGTAGTTGTAGAGGCTTCCTCTTAAAAAAACCCCAACAAAACAAAAAAACCTGAAAATCTGTAGTGCTATAGTATCTTAATGTATTTCTGTAGTGTGCTATAGCTGCTCCCCTTTTTTGTGTTGTTTCGCCATTCACGGCAGTAGTTGCAGCTTTGAGTGCAAATTACTGTCCTTCTGGGGGATAATGGTTTTATTTTGTATTCCAGGCCTCGTCCTATATGGATAATTAAAAATTAAGAGCAGCATTCTATTTAACTGAATTACATGAACCATATATGATCTAACAATGGGCTGACTTGGCCTTGTGGTTAAAATAGATACTAAGATACTTCTGAGTCGAAAGGATTTCACCAGCTATGACTATATCATTTGCCTTCTACTTTAACAAGAAACAAAAATTATCTTGGATGCTCTTGACTTTGATTTTCGACAGTTAACCAACAAACATTTGCATCCAGTAATGAAGGAAAAACATATTTAGGTTTGTATTTTGGTCATAATATAAAGTTACTCCTGCTTTCCTTAAGTTTGACCATATATTTATATTTTTTTCTTCTTAATCAGTTATTTTGGATTTCCTACCACTGGATTTGTACCTGGGTCTGTCAGTGATCCCTTTTCCTACTTCTGAAAACTTATGAAATTATTCGTCTTCTTTTCCTCTAACACTAAAGGATTTTTTAACTATTACAAGTGGCTGTGGGATAGCTGCTCTTTGGAAAACAATGACATTCTTAAGAAATCTCAGCTGTCACTTATATTGCTTCTTTGGGTTTTGTTGTGTAACAGTAAAATAATTCTAACATTTCTGATTGAGCTACAATCAATTCTGCAGTTCTTATTTTTCCCCCTCAGGTTAGGAGCTGCTTTAGTTTGTTAGATGCAGTGCTTACAAATTAGGAGCTACTGCAGTACTTACAAACTCTGAAGGTGTTTGAATTTTATCAGTGCTGTTTCCTCATCAGATTATCAGATAAGAAGAAGGACAAGACAACAATTTACCAGGGAATTTGTTAACCGGATACTTAACTCTTCATATAATTTTTGTGTAGTCTGTCCTCTAGTCTTTGAACTTGATAGTCACATTGAATTTAGCTCTCATTAGGCTCTATCATGGTACTTGCCACCTTGTTTTGTGTGGAAATTTATCTTCAGCAAAAATCTGAATTGTGGTAGTCATGACTGAATTTAGAGTTTGTGGGCTATATTTAGGCATTTTTTAATAAGGTTGGCTCTTCTGTAGTTTCTCCTGTCATCAGATTTAACTAGAATGAACCGATGCATTGCTGCTACAAAAAACAGGAGAGACAGAGCAATTCAGGTTAGAAAGACAAGTATCTCCAGAAACACATTCTGACATGGGTTGATCCATTTTATTCAAAGGCAAATTGTACACTTTCATCAAAAGTATTTGAGATAGAATCATTTTATACAGTGATCTACGTTTTTAAGCAGCTAAGTGTTATTTTTCTTCACAAATCACTGGTCTTCAAAATATTACCATCAATGAAGATGCAATTTTCTGAAAATTTAGGCAACAGTCAATACAGAGGGGAAGGAGAAAAAATAAGCTACAAAAGTGATTTTTAAAGGACATATTAAATTCAGAGGCCATTGAAAGAACCTTAGTAGATATTATGGGTCCCCAGTAATCATATAGTACAATAGTGAGTTTGTGAAATGGGGAAAAATTGTGGATAGAAATCTTAATGGTGCCTTATATTTTGGAATACATAGGCTTCAAATAGGAGACAAGAAAATTTTAAGATTGTGCAGATCACCTGCAGAATAGCTAAATTAATATTCTGCACTTTTTTTCTTTAGTTTTTTCTATCTCTTTAGGAGGACTTATATAAATGAAACAAAAGTATGCCACACAGCTTTCAGTAACTCCCATGTAATTTAGAGGATGAGCATGTGAAGTATATTTGTGGAATGTGATCAATAATTCCGGATTTATATCTTGTTTAGGTTTTATGTGGACATAACTGAAGCTGATGTTATGGAACTGTCTTATGGATAATGATCTAAAATGTAGATACAATTTGGCAGATGGTGATGGCAAAATGGAATGTGCACACAGGTGCTGGAGTTTTGCCACTCTTCAGTGAGCATATGGGTGTTTTCAGGTTGATCATATTCTGATACATTTTTATCATCTAGTGGAAAAATATTTGCATTGTGGGTATATATTTGAATCTAGAATGCTACACTTAGAGAAAAGAGTGAGGTAATCCTAAAGTTTAGTCATTGAAGTAAACTGCTACTTGTTTAATTTGACAGCAGAGTGGGACAATTGTGTCACCTTTAACATTATGAAATCTCTTTGACATCTTCAGAGCTTATTTGGGTCTCATGCCTGTGTATAATCTTTAAAGGAAGCATCAAGTATTCTTTAGTTGAACCTTACACTGCTAAAAGTTCAGGAAGAGCCAGTTTTTCTCTGTTTGAATGTTGCAAATAGCTACTTGCAATTTCAATTTTTCAGTTTCAAAGTTAGAGCGTGGTTACAGACTGGAGATCATTGGGTTTTCTCTCAATTCTAAGTGTCATTATCCTTTACCTTCAAAAAACCTGTTTGATTGTGGTCTTTTTTTTAAAAAAAAAATTCCTCTCCCTACTTTTATCTACCATTATACAGGAGACAAATGATTGTAGGACAAAGGCTTTTTCATACATGAATCATCTTTCTCTTCATCCCAGATAACTGAGCTTGTGTACCATACAGACTGTGTAAATAGTGACCTCTGTGTGATATCACTGTGCCATCAAAAAAGACTTAAAACATGAAGTTAGTTTGTGATCTGATCCATTTTGTAAGATGTATGCTAAATTTGGGGCTACAGATGTTTTAATTTAATGAAGTCTGTACTTTAAAGAAACACATGGTTTAGGTTTGAACCAAAAAAATCATACGTATTGTTTGGAAGAAGATTTATATTTTGCTTACCCATGCAATAGTTACCTGTGTTTTAAATGGGCAGGCTGATGATGTGCACTGATACCAGTACATGGACTTTAGACTTGCAGCTTCCAAACACAGACTTGGGGAATGGAGCAGTACATGCTGCTATATGAGAATGAATTCCATGCCAGCCAAACTGAGTGCAGCCTGTTGCCAGTTCCTATTTGCATGGTTTCTATCTTTGAGTACTTTTATTCTGTCTTGCTGGAGATCTGCTTTCTCCTCTCTTCTCCCATGTTTGCTTTCACTGCTATCCTCCTATGAAGCCTGTCTCTTGTGAGAGAAAAGACATTCACAAAATTTGTCTTTATTCTTTCTATAAGAGCACTTCTCAAACTTTGATTTGCTACTGTAATCATACAATATTCATAAATTGTGGAAGTCAGAGGTAGCTGCTTCTCCCACACTCCCATTTTGCTTCTAATTTAAAAGCATTACGTGATGAATTAGTGCTGAAGTACTCCCCCACATGTATGCCTCTCTTCAGGACAGTTACACACTTAGTCAGTGTAGACTGAGTTGAGTATTTAGTCTTCTGTCCCACTCAGTTTGCATTACTTTTTCCTTTTTCCTTTTTCCTTTTTTCTTCTTAAGGTGTGTTTTTTTTGTCTTTTTCACCACAACGACTGTAGTCAAGGCAGATAACCTATTAATTCTGTATGTATTTTACATGTGTAAAACTTGTTTTTGATGAACTTAATTATAGTTTAATCTTTTAAAATTATTGTTGTCCTTTCCCTCATTCAACATCACTACTTGATTTGGCAAACAAACAAAACAAAGGATGACTCAGATATTTTGGAATCCTAATGAGACCAGCTATCAAAGAAATGCGATGAGATACGGTATTTCGTAATGGAAACGTGCTGAATACTTGAAATTGTTGACTTGAGAATAGCTGGCTTAACTCTTCATGGGGTTTTAAAATGATGGTAAGGGATACATGAGGACTTCAAGTTGTAATGAGTTGGGTTTTCTTTAAGTAAGATATCTATCAGCAAGCAGCGTGGATACTATCAGATGTTTACACTCATTACTGCACTTGAGTATTGGAGGGGAGTTTTGCTTTTTGGTGCACTTGACAGATTCTTGCTTTCCATAAACCTTGATGTTACAGAAATTATGCTATAAAAATTTTGCTGTAATTAATACTGTTGCAGAATTGTGTGCCTGAACAGCTTCAAAAATTGATACTTTCCAGGTATTTATGTATTGACGGTGTTATGTACCCTAGTTTTTTGCCAAGGATCCTGTTAAAATTGCAGTATTGAAGGCTTTATCCTTTTCGTTAGCTGTGTTTCTTGTGTCACTATTGATTAATTTGGTTTTTAGTTGCTGTTTGTCAGTGAGCTGAAAACACTTGAGACCTAAGACTTTTGTTTATAACATTTGTTACAATACAACACTGTTTAAATTATATTTAAGCATTCTTTTGCATTTTCTCTCTCTTTTTACTTGTTGTAATCTTGTGAGATATTCCATGGAATAAAGGAGAGAGCACAAAACATTGGAAAGTTCTAATTAATTTTGAGTACTGTTTCTTCTGTAAGTAGTCCAGTTAGTCTACATTCAAAATTCAGGTGATGAGTTATAGGACATTACTGTTACTGATAGGAACCAACTGACCAAAAAGAAAGTCAAATCATATGTTAGCAACTATTAGAAAAATAATAGAAAACAAATTAGAAGATGTGTTCAAGTTCCTGTAAAATTCTGTAGGGCACATTGCCATTATCCCTCTTCTTACGCCTCAAGAGATAGTATAGAATTAGAATAAATATTAAAAAGAGGAAAATAAATGATAAACGGTATGAAAAAGTAGATTTTGATTTAAAAAATTACTTAATATTTGAGAACTCTGATAGGGAGAAGGAATGGTAAGGAGACGATGCTGCTTTGCTTTCTTTCTCCAAAGGCTCTGTCTCTGTTTATCGATCAGTCTGTATCTCTTCCATAACAGACGGCAGCTGTCTGTTCTTGGCTCCAGTTGGAGATGGAAATTGGGGTAGATGGTTCCATGTGGCAGGGTTAGCTGCCTAAAAACAGGAACATCTATGTCAGTGGAAGTATTTAAATGCACAGGAACTCTAATGGATGAATACAAGATGGGTTCATTTGAAATTTAAAGCCAAAGACAGGAGAATAGTTTTAACGAAGAGAATGGAAAAGTCTGTGTACTGTAAGTAATGGAAATATTGGTGGGTTCTCAGTCTTGTGGGTGACCATGTATTTTGAGAGCAGAAAAGAGGTACTTCTTCTTGAATTTGTTTCAATTACATTGAATTTCAGTTTCACAGGAGGAACAGTTAGGATCACAGGGAAACTGAAAAATTTATTTTCCACAGCTTATGCCAGGCCTAGCAAACATACAAGCCAGGTGAATCTTTTATTTAATCTACCTCCAAAACCAATACTAGTGACCAAAAAGAACTCTGAAAAACAGGTGGTGAATTCGCATTTTTGAAATGTATTGCTAAAACTATTATTTTATAATAATAGTCATGGTCTGTGCACACATGATTTGCTACCAGTGCATTAAAGACAAAAATCATGTATAGTTCATTATGTAATTGTCCTTGCTACTGGATGAAAATCAAGATGGCAATTAAAAACCAAAGTTCACCTCAGCAAAAAAATAGAAACAAAACTAAGGAAAAAAACAAACCTGTCATGATTTTTTTCTTTACCTTTTATTTTATTCACTTCCACTTATTCTGGCTTTCCTTCTTTTGTCTGAGTTAAAAAAAATCTGCAGATCACTAAGCACAACCAGCACCTCTGTTAATTAGCTGTGATTTATCAGCCCTGTTCTGAGTAGTTCCAGTTTCCCATATTTATCACTGTACAGTCTATGAATAGAGCTATTGTGATAGGTTTTATTAATTGAGATAGGCCAGAGCCATATGTATGGAGTATCACTGCTGCAACACTTTTCTTTGAGGAACTGCTGACAAAACTGCCAGCGGGTGACTGGTACAGATGCAGAGAACTTGTTCTATGATTGCAGATTGCTTTGTCCTTATCATTGAGATCTCAGTATCTTTCAAGAATTTCATAATATGGCACAAGTACTGCTTGACATGATTATTTTTGATTTCACTAAGTGAGGTTTTAAGTTTTGTTTTTGCAGTACTTATTTTTCCTAGTTTCTGATGATGATTATCTCTCTCTTTTGTAGTAAGGTATGGCCAGACAGTGGACTTGCATTTTAGAAAGGCAAGCAGCAGTGCCTTTAAAATTCTGTTGCTGTTACTTATTTTACAAGATATTAAAGAAAGACCAAAACAGAAACAACCCAGAAGAACAGTCTTCTAGGATACATTGTGCACTGTCAAAAACTCAGCCTGAGCAATGAGCATTGAAGCTCATTGCAGAGGGATGGAAGGACTGGCACTTGGCATAAATTATATAAGTTGGCTAAAGAACTAATTTCTTCCTGGTATACTTGTTGGAAATAGATGCAGTAACAGAATGTGTGATTGGCTTTGTCAGTCAAAACATGCACATCTTGTACAAAATATTCAAAGGAAACTTCATCCAAGCCCTAAGATGCTTGAAACTTTCAGGTTTACAGTAAGCTGAATTGACAGAAGAGAAGTTGGCTGGCAGAAAGGACCTGAGCACATGAAGTGTAAAATTGCTTTGTTTCGGAGTAATTTAAGTGATACCATTTTTAAAATTATTTTTTTCCCTTTTGATTTGCTTTGTTCCTTTTAGTTTGAGCTTGGGCCATGTGTGTCCATAATTTCTCCTTTCTTTCTCAAATACTCTTGGAGGATTTTGTGGAAATAATGGGCTGCAAATCTTGCATTATTTTGTCATGTTGATTGATATCTGCATGGTGGTGTACGTAAGAGAGCTGATGCTTAAAGTTGCCTCCTTATAATGGAGATGGTGTGGGTGTGGAGTATTTAAGACTAGTCAATGACTTGCTTACAATCTGGGGTAGGAAAAGTTTGGAAAAGATCCTTAAGATCAGCAAGGCAAACTGTAAAAGTATTACTGTTGAATTATTCTGATCCTTCTCTGGTAAAGCAGAAATAAAGCAGGTCTGAGTTATATCAGTGGAGTTTTCAGTATGAATTTTTATGGTATGAGCAAAGAAAATGCCCCTACAACACTGTCTAAATAAGTAGCATCATGTTTATAAAGTCATATTTTCTTTTAAAATTGCATAGTGCCTTCCATGTTGTTTATAAAGTGCCCTACGTTAAGGAAAAAAAGACAAAACCAAAAATGAGTACTGAAAATTATGAAGACACAACTAGCAGTAATGTGTTGAAGATACCGCTGAAGTGCCCAGGGTTAGGAAAAAGCTGATGAATAAAAAAAGCCAAACTCCCAAAAGTAAGGAGATTTGAGGTGGTAAAACAGGATGTCTTCTTCCATGTAGCGCATGATACATTGACATAAAAGAAATATGGCAAATCAGCCTTTCCTATTGAAACTGAACAAAAAAAATAGATGTATTTAGCAAGGATATGACTGGCTAGTATGGCAGGAACTTGTTATGATATATAAAGGGATTTTCCAGTGAGCTTGGTATTAGTAGCACCCTTAGCAATGTTAGTTTGACTACTTGGAGTACAAAGATTGATACTGCTGGTTTTATAAAATCTTGTTTAATGTAACTGAGTATTTTCTGTCTGTGAAACTCAGAGAAAGCTTGTGTATCCCCCAGAGCAAGCATACTGTAAATCACTTTAAGTTCTTAAACCTGATTCTACTTTAAAATGTAAGTGAATTTCTTAATCTGTAATGTTTTGTTGCAGAATAAACTACAGAGATTACATGTAAAGTTTCAATGAAGTTTCTTTCATGCAAGCTGTCACAGTGGATGAAAGAATTAAAATCCCAAGTGAACGTGGCCCTGAGCAACCTGCTCTGGTTTGACCCTGCATTGAAGCATGGCTGAAATGAAAAGTATTCAGTTGTTCATGCAGACTTGCACTTCTCTTTCTCTGATCCTGTAAAATTCAGATGCTTATAGTTCACAGAATTAACAGATGAAGCTGTTAGTCATTGTTTTCAAGTTCATGCCTTAAAGTAGGCTGTTGATAAACTCTAGAATGTCTTCTCTGTTTAGGGGTTTGGTAGTTTTGAGTGTGCCTTTTTTTGTTTTGTTGATTTTTTTTGTTCTATTATTCTTTTTAAGGCATTTTGATTTGTCCCAGTTATGAGCCTAGCACACAGCTTTTTGGTAGAATTCTATTTCAACTCAAGTGACAGCAGTGCAATATATGTTACATGTACACACACATATATTAAAAAATAAATGATCCAACTCTTAACGTTGTTTTGTATTGTCCTAATTTTTTTTGTTTGTAAAGAGTAAGAAAGTAGACTTTTGGATTTTGTCCAGTGTTTCCTTCTTGCAGACCTGAATATTGAGTTTCTTCTTTGTATGTGTATTTCTTGTGACAATTCTGTTTCTGTGTTTACTAGTTTAATGTGAGCAGCTGCTTAAATGGGCACATTAACTTGTTTATTCTGCTTCATTTTACTATTCCTCAGTTTTTCAGGAAAAGAAAAATTCTAGCTAAGTATGACGTTTACAAGCTGAAATCCAGATTATTTTAAAAAATAAAGCATAACATGATCTACATAGAGGCACATATTCCTGTTAGTAATGTTGCTTATAAGTGTATGTGTGTACCTCGTAATAAAACTGTCTAATTTGTCATCTTTTGCTGTGGAATTAAGTAAACTGAAAGAAAGGCTTATTTGTTTAAATGTAATGAATATGTGTGTGGACTTCGGTACACAGTTCTGAAACAGAATTTATGTGGTTTCAGTAGACTTCTGGAAAATAACTGGCTTGATATCTTATAAACAGGTAGATGAGAGCAATTTCTTGGATTTGTGTGCATGTAAGCCATCAAACTGTTTAGTAAATCAGTAGTTTTCGTTGGTCACTTTAGACACAGTCTCTACTTTCTAGTGAAAACCAAAACAAAGCATACTATTATAAAATTGATATTTTATTCCAAAAATGTGTTGCTTATTTATAATGTAAGTACTTCAATGTTTTAGCGAAGATTTCTTTCTTGATGATGGCAATAAAATATAGTTTAATTCTTTGTATTTGAATTTATGTGTGAGAACTCTGTGAAAAGTGCTTGTCCACATTCAGATGTCTGTAAATATTCCAGGAGTACTCTTAATATTTCTGTGTAAGTAGGAAAGCTGCAGTGAGGCTAATGATGTAGTGGGATGAGAGGTATTGAAAAGCACTTTGCTCCAGTACCTGCTTTAAAAATGTGGAACTGATCTCTGCCTCTGAGATAATAATACCTTAGTATCAGCCAAAGCTCTTGAGACAGTAAATTTGCATGCAGATATGCATCCAGATTGAAAGGTCAGTATTGTTTCTTCCTCCTCCTTCACTGTAAAGGAAAGCAAATAAGGTCCAAATAAGGCTCTCATTCTCTGAGTTGAAAATTTAAAGGTGACTCAGTATAAAGGAACTTGGGGGTAAAAAACCAAAGCAGTTTTAATAATATGGGAGTCTCTTCAACAGGGTATTATGATAAAGTTCAAATATGTTGTTTGCCACTTTTAGAGGATGTGCTGGATTGGCATCTGGAAGGTGGCAAGAGAGCTTCAGTTTGCAAATGGGTGCAGCCATTAATCCTGATGTAGCTGCAAGCAATACTGTCAAGCCAGAAAGAACATGGAAATACATACTTTTCTTTGCTGCATAGATTTCATCATAAAAGGCAATCAAAACCCTGCCATGTATTGAGTAGATTTGAAATAAAGATATGGTTTAGCATTGCACAACAGTTCTTGTAGTTTTGGTCTTTTGATTAAATATTATCATTCTTAAGTATATTATATAGTAGTATATAGTTCTTGTAATAAAAAAAGGTTTCTGTGTATTTCATACTCACGTAGAATAGTTTAGGTTTAAAGAGACCTTTTAAAGGTCTTCAGTCCAAACCTCCTGCCATAAGTAGAGATGTCCTCAACTAGACCAGGTTGCTCAGAGTCCCATCCAACCTGGCTTTGAATGTTTTCAGACAGGGCATCTGTCACTTCTTTGGGCCACCTGTTCCAGTGTCTCACTACCCTCATCGAAAAAAAATTTCTTCCTTATATCTAGTCTGTATTTGTATTCTTACCCATTTAAAAACATTAACCCTTGTCTTCTGACTAGAGACATACTTGTGCTTCTGTTCTTATAGGTAATTTTATTATTATCTAAGCATGTCAGCTATCATACAAAACATCACACATGAAATACTTCATTAGAAAAAATTGTTGGGCTGTAATCTTCTTGAAAATGTTGTGTGTGGCTGAAAATAAGGGGTGTTGATGCTAATACACTGTAACAACTTGGAAATTGGCAGGGTATTCATAGGCTCAGCTCCAGTATTCAATCTGTGCTGTAGAAGAAGAGCTGACTTGACTATATTCTAGGGCCTGACAGGCAGAAAATAGATCTTTGGAGTTTGTTTTTTTTTAATTTTTTATTTTATTTTATTTTTAATCTATATGTAGAGGGTAAAAAGTGGATTTTTTTAGGCTGTGATTCTCGTTTATGTGCTACAGATATTTTTTTAATCCCGGATGTGGAAATCTGTTGTGATACTGAATATCTAGTGCATTAGAATAAGAAAGCATGGACTTACTTCATTTTGCCTGTTGTCTCTCAAGAAATGTTGAGAACATCCTTGAAAAGTGTTTATGTGAGAGAAGGATGAGAAAATAATCTTAAATAGTGAAGATTAAGACAGATTTTGTTGCTGTTTTCAACTGCCCTTTGTGGTAGTTTAGAGAAGGTAGAGCCAGGCTGTTCTCCTTACTGATGGGCAGGGGTGGGATTGGAGGTAAAGAATGTGTTAAAGTATGAAAACCCTAATTAAGTGAAATAAAAACAATTTTCTGTGAGAGCAGAGACAAACAGTGGTTGCCTGGGCAAGGAGTTGCAATCTCTTTTCCTAGAGATACTCAAAGTTTGACTGGGCATGACTGTGCAACCTTTTGTAATTGGACATGCTTTAAGCAGTGATTGACTAGATAACTTTCAGTGGTTGTTTACAGCCTAGATTTATTTTATTATATGGAAAATTAATATTAAATAAGAAACGTTGCTATACTTAAGAAATACAAGGGTGTTATTAAAACCTTGTTCACTAAACAGTTTGTGATAGTATTTTGTGTAATTTGTGAATGTAACTTGCAAAATTTAAGTATTAGATCTGATACTGTTCTGTTGAGGAAGTTTACAAGACGTTCACTTCTTTCCTAAGTCAGAATGTGCAACTACACATTACTTTCTAGCTTATTTATTTAGCAGGGTGCAGGAAATACTTGAGGGAGAATGATACAATAAATAAGTAATTTTCTTTCTAGATGTAAGAGAAATGATACATAATTACAGCAGTTAAACTGCAGAATATGTTTGAGAAAAAATATGTGTATTTATATGTACCTTACCACAAACACAGAGATCTGTGCACTGGTTTACAAATTTAGAAATTTTTGCTAAGCGCCACTACCAGACTAGAAACTTGCTTTCTAGTCTAGTTAAAAAGAATATAGAATGAAGGATGGTCAAATTTTTTATATCTTACAAAGGTAGTCTTCTCTTCTGATGTGGTTGTCTTATTGTCTCCCTTTATCTGTATGCACAGTGGTTTGTTGTAGTAATTTCCCTATCTCATAAGGGTAAACACATCTGTTTCTGTGTTGATCATAATAGCAAAGAGTAGACTAATGCTATCTCCTTTCTTTTATCAGTAGGTTTTTGTTAGAATTGCTCAGCAGGACAGCTTAGAGATATGTTTCTCCTCTGAGCCTTTTAAATGTTTTAGCACTGATGCTGCTGAGGCAACACTTTTTATTTTTTTAATCGTTTTAAATTTCACTCCATAATCACAAAGAGGTGCGGCTGAAGGAAAGCACAATCTCAGGCCAATGAGGCTGGTGCAGTGTTGCCCACTTTTGGACCTAACAGTGTGGTTGGACCATCTCTCCTAAAATCTGAGAAAGATGCTCTAGTAGAGGATTTGGGACAAAATGTAATTCGTTCAAAGGCACCATGATTTTCCTACAGTATTTCAAGGTCCATAGACAAAACCGAACTCTGTGTGCAGAGGCTTGGCATAAGGATTCAGATCCCAACTGACCTCACAATCCAAAGCAGACAAGTTCTCTCAAGTATTTAAGAGGAAAAATTGTTGTTTCCATGCAGTGGGTCCATAGCTGTTGACCTGGAAAACATTTTGCTTTTTTTACTTCTATCGCTAAAGTGAACTACACCTGATCCTGACAAAATAGGACTAGTTGAGGATGGGAACTCAATCTATCTTGAAAGTGTCACTGAAAAGAAATGAACTGAAATGTAATGTACTCAAGTGCCCTTTCAGGCTGTTGTTTTTTTTTTCAGCAGAGGGAAAGTGGCACATATAGGCCATTAGGAATAATGAAAGATAATCTTCAGCTGTGATTGCAATTTATATATAAAGTGTGTTATTAATGAAGGTTTCCATAGACTGAAGAAGGAAGTTGGCATCTACTCTTAAATGTTAGCGGTAGTTCTTGTTATTGTTGAATACACTGCAAAGGTTTGGTATGTTGCTTTATTTTTTGTAACTAGCACATTGACAGCCATGACATTCCGTTGCTGCTTGTTTGTCACCAGAACTAAGACAACTTGACATACAGAGTTTGTAGGTAAACACACAGTAAGGGCACTAAGGATTTGATCCCTGATCTTGATATGTAACTTTTTTATTGCAAAACCTACATGAACAGAGCAAAGCAATGATACGTGCAGTATTTTAGAGATCAGTTTTACAGTAGATCAGGGTTTTTTAAATTGTCATTAGCACTGTATCTGCTGCACTGAGCTGTCATTCTGTATAAGTATAGCTGTTTTTACTACCAAAGTGCTTCTGGTTTTGGTTGCTGTACCCTTTCAGTCTACTTGACAGCTGCAAAACCTGTGCTCTTTACACAACAAATTGGAATCAAATATTAACGTCAACATTTCAAGGAAATGTCAGGCAAAGAGGACATGCAGACAGAAAGTCTGACTCTCCTTCCACTTATATAATGTACTTCTTTCAGAATAAACATGAAATTAAATTAACAGAACAGTTTTCTATGATGCTTTCTTTGTAATTTCTTTGTGTTTCCCTATTTGGAAATGGGAGGTCTCCGCTGTTTTTTACTACATCAGTCTCCTCTGTGCCAAGCGTTACTTGGGTAGGGATTCTACTGGCAGACACACATAGTACCTTGCTGAATTTAACATGCCAGATTTAATAAACTGTGTTTAGAAAAATACTTCATTTCTATAATGACATCGATGTAATATGGAAAGAAGAGAATGTGTTTAATTGGTGATAAAAGTATTATTTAATGTTGGTCTTTTAATAAGGCAGATTATGCTACTTGGTATTTCCTCATGAAGTAAGCTCTGAATACAGATCCTTTGTGTTAAACAAAAAGTAGCAGCAAGTAATTCCACACTCTTCCAGCTACTAAAAGATCAGTAATTATTTTTTGGGTTAGAGTTTAGGATAGTATGAAAATTTCAACAACAAGCTGGCTGGATATACTCAACAAATCATTATAGTCAGTTGTATGTCAAAGTCTCTTTTGCTGTGTACTTTGTGTGACTTTTTTTTTTTCTTCTTATAGTGATTAAAGTAATGGTGAAGCCTGCTCCCAAGGTGAGAAAAATATTTGAAAAAGCCTTAATGGGCATATGTGGATTTTGGGTCAAGTCTGTGGGGAAATGTTCCTGAAATCTATGTTTAGAAACTTGATGTAGTAAAATGGAAAATGAGATGAGGTGATTTTCAGCGGATTTTTTTTTTTTAATTATTATTTTATTTTGGACAGCATAAGGCTATGGAGATTCTTACAGGACTGTAGACTGGGGTTTAGAGGTACTATAAAAAGAACATTTAATTTGATCTTCTTTCATTTTAGCTCAGTTTAGCCTTTTAACAAAGATAAGTCTTGTTAAAGTACTACAGAAAATTTCTGAACAGAAAAGACAATAGCTTTTTGTGAGAAGGAGTAGAGAGTTCTGTGTTTTGTCATCCTCAGTATTGAGCACTGCATCAGGACTTAACTCAGAAACCAAGAGTGAAAGAAAGATTAGGAAGAGGCTGAAGTTCACAAATTGCCTTCTATTTGGAAAGATCCCAAAATAAATTGCGCTCTGTGTTGTACAAATGATTAACATTTTGGCAACATTGAAATTAATCTCATTCTGCAGCAGGATACAGCAGATTTTAGCAATTCTATTTTAAGGCAAATTGAAGACTCTCACTGTTCTTGAAGCATAGGGAAAACTCAAGAATGCAGAATGCAATTTCCTAATTGGATACCAACAAGGCTCATCTTCCTTTTCAGGGGCTGTGTGTGCGTGCACATGTGTGAGGAGTTGTGTCAGTTGTAATTGCAGCTGCTAAGAATTTAGCCCAAGTAAAATAGTCAAGTCTTCGGTTTTAAGTAAAAAGAAGTAAAAAATCTAACAGCATAATCCTTTCTAATACAGTGCTCCTCTGTGAGTTCAGCATGGACTTGGTGTGTCACGTACTGAAGCATCAGCAGGGTTTCCTGCAGCCAGTGGGATTATCCTTTGTCACTCATCCTGGCTAGGTTTGAGATTAAAGTCCATAATAACCTGACATAAGACCTGAGGGACTGAGATAACAGAATGTTCTTGTAGATGGGAAACGAGGATGATGCTTGGGGTGCAGTAAGGTTGTGAAAGTAGCATGATGTAATTTCTTTGACTATTAAATAAAAATTTGTCTTGGTTGTGGTATTTTATTGTAATAGTTCACAGATATTTGGTGTTGGCAGTTGCGAGTTAAGATCCAAACATTGTGATAAACATAGCTTTTTAATTTTTGATGTGTGCAAACTAGTCCTTTAGTCAAATCAGTGGAAGACAGTTAGCATTCAAACATTTACCTTGTCTGAAAATATTTCTGCTGGTGTCCTTGAGATCTGGAGAAGCCCTAAAGACTGAAATAAACAAAATGTAACTTTTAAAGAAAAAACAGTGAAAAAAATTAAGAAAAAAATTTGAAAAGATAAAGACAAAAAGTAAAGAGTAGGTGATTAATTAATAAAATTTGGAGACTGTGATAGAGTCCTTTAGTGCACATTGTAAGATGCTGCTGCAGCAGGGATACTGGCCAATATGCTTTTTTCTTTCAAAAGTTTCTAGTCCTTAATTTAGGGTAGTTTTTCCTTCATCAGTTCCCAACACAGGTAATGAGACTTTCTTTACTCATGCTTGGTCTTTCCTGACATTTCTGAGCGCAGAACTTTGTCCTGTTTCACGTTCAGGATGTCTGCTATCAGAGGATCTATACCAATGTTCTGGAAACCGTTTAGGAATGGGCTGCTTCTTGATCCTTGTTTTGCTCTTCTGTAAGGGATGCATTGCAGGGCATCTTACAGCACCACATGCTGAAGTTGGTTGGAGGTTTTTGTATAAAACAGGAGCTTCATAGTATAGTGCACATGAAAACATATTTCAGAATAATGCATCACTAAGATCTACAAGAACTGGGTCAATTACTTTCAGTTAAATTTAGGTTGCATGTGAGAATAATTCCTTCAAGAAATTCAGCACTTGGTGATATACTTGTTCATTATCCTGTGTGGATTTATTAAAAGAATAATGCTGGTATTTCTAAACTTCCATTTGAGCTTAAAATCCTGTAAATTCCTTTACTGATCTTTTGAATGCTTTTATTTATTCTTGAGGCTTCATCAGTAAAAGGTACTGCTTTAGGGTCTGAGAAATAATATTGTGTTATGTAGCCCTGTATATTGAATTGTTCCTTTTCCACTGTTATTAACAATGAGAATGAAGCCAGTCTTTGGTCTTAACAAAAACGACTAATGGCTTTATTTTCTTTAGAACCAATGGAAGATAGCCATTTTGGAAGAGAATCATTCTTCAATTATTTCTCCAAGGAAGACTATTCTGATGCAGCAGATTAGACAAATAACATTAAGTGATTGAAAACAGTCACAAAAAAAACATGGTACCAAAGTGTGGCTTTGTACATATTGTCACCTCTGCTCAATAAAGATGTTAAGGATGGTGTTCAGGGTAGTATCTCTATATATATTTAGGAGAAAGAGAAACCCTAATTTTCTTTTCCTTGCTCTCTGAGCTCAGATTTGTGTAAATAAGCCTGGTAACTTTACATGTCTAAGAGAAGAGCACTGTTGGAGCTGACTTGGAGAAACTTCTTTAGAATTATTCCCAAACACCTGGACTAAAACTAGGGCTAGATCAGCTTCTCTGAAAAATGAAGGACCAGTAGGGCAAAGCAAATGTGTCACATACGCAGCTTTATTGCTCTATCTGGGAGTATTAATAGGGGAAGCTGAACCAGTCTGAACCCTTTTTGCTGCTGCTGCCCCTGCAGTCAGTAAGCCTACAGCTGCAATTTGAAAGACGGAAGAAGGCCGCTGTGTCTCAGCTATTTTATGGTTTCTGTAGACCTACAGTAAGTAGGGTCTTTTGACTCATGTTTCTCTGTAACATATCCTGATTTTCTTGGTATTTTAGCAAAGTTACTATATAATAAAATAGTTTTAATATTTGTTAATGAATTAGGATATAGAGTATCCCTGGTAGTATTTGCTTCATGTGGGAGTTTCTTACATGTTTTTCACCACACATGGTTAAGATACCAAAACAACCTTAACTCTCCAAAACACAGGCATAGTGGTTGGAAACAAAAGGAAACAAAACATCCGTGATTTCTTTAAAATTAAATTGCTTTTATTTGGGACTCTAAACTTTGCTGTCAGCAGGATTCAGCCTAAACTTCTTGTCTTGTTTATCCACCTGGTATCAGCATCATGCATTTTACTTGAAACTGTTGTAACTCTCTTGCCTTAACTCAGCATAGCTTTTGTCAAGGGAGGAAATAATTGGAATGTGCACTGTTGTCAACATTTTTGCTATTTTGTATTTGCAGATACAATAATAAAAATGTCACAAGACAGGTGTTTCTTAAGAGATGAGGAAAAAACACTTAAATTGTGGACATGCTAGAACTAGTATTTGAAAAGTTAGAACATTAGAAAGCTTCTTCAGACAGCAGCCTCTCTTTATCTGAGAAATATTGTAGTGTTGTATTAATCTCTGCTAATTTAAACAGAGATTTTCTTGGAAAGGAAGTGTCTGATTAGGCAAAGTTCAGAGCAGGTAAGAAATATAGCAATATTGTACTTTTAGACGAAAATTTCACTTTAAATATAGTTTGAATGAGCACAAATTTTATCATTTCTTCCTACAAAGACTGGCATTTTGGAAAGACTGTTTTTTGAAAAGAAGTTGTAGTTGTGAAGTACGTGTCTTAAGGAGATAAACTAAAGCCTAAATTTCTTCTTTGCACATGGTACATTTGTCTTGCAAATATTTTTCTAAGAAATGAACCCTGACTTGGTTCTGTTTAAACAAACAGACTAAGATATGCCAGTGAAATCCCTTTCATCTGTAGAGTAACTATTTCTTTTCAGTAAGACAGCTGATCTTTTCCAAATATATCTAATAATTAATCCCAATTCAGAAATACATTGCTTGCTGAAATATGTGTCTTCCCAAATCACACGATATCATACCATTTCTGTACTAAATCACATATCACCCTGAAGCCTCTACGTGCTTCTTCTGTCTTTTTCTTCAATGTGCTGAATTTGTAATTTTCTAATGTTGGCAAGAAGTGTGGGAATTTCTTTGTGTCCTACCAATCAAAAGGGATGACTGAGTTACTTAGAATATAGTTATTTTTTTCCTACCAACCTTATTTTCTCTTGTCTAGGTACTTATTCTCTTATTGATGTTAAACTGCATGAAATCTTATTTAAATTCCTTCGTTGTAGATACCAATTGGTTTCTTAATATCTGTGTAGCACTCTTGAACTGAGACCAGTAATTTTAACTACTTCCCTCTGTTAAGTTGTATACATGTGGTTTGCCTTCCATCCCATTTTCCTTTGACACATCTGTTCTTATTTGCTTTGTAATGACAATAACACTGTAATTCCTCTCTCATAATATTTTGTATTCCCTAATTTCTTCCCTTTTGGACTGTTTTCATACTAGGGTGTTCTTTGTCTCCATGCCAGTGAGAGGTAGACTAGAACACTGTTCTGAGCTTTAGCATGAGAGACTTTTTTTTCTCCTCTGCTGGGAGAAACATACCAAAAATTCTGTCCATGCAATTGGCATGATATGGTAGATCTCATGATTATCTTTGCAGTTAATTTTCTCCAGGCTGAAAAACAAACAAGCAAACAAAAGCAATGTCAACAAAAGTATAGTATCTGTTTTGTAAGTGATTCCAGGTTTTTATCCCTGACGTGTTAAAAAGACATGAATTTTCACCTTCTTGAATGAAAATTGATGAGTAGCGCTTTTTTTCCCCCCTCTTGCTGTGGTCAGATATGGTTGGAAAAATGTTTTCCAAAAACTGCATAAGAGTCAAGGCCTTTTCAAATCCTTTCTTAGACATTAGTAGACCTTTAAAACCCAGACTGTTACTGTCCTTGTGTCCTCTGTGTGTCCTTCACATCTTACAGGACTTCGGTCCTGAATATGATGCAAGTTTTTATTGCTGCATTATAAAAAAAAGGCAGGTGGAGGGAGAGCCAAGGGTTTGAAAAGACAAATGACATGAGCTCCTGTCATTTGTGGAATGGGGCAGCATTTGATGCAGAAGGTGCACCACACCCCCCATTGTCTCCTTGCGCACAAAACTGTTCCTTCCTTGTACAAGGCTCTCTGGCTGGTCAAGCACCCTTGGTGGGTCCCTGCACTGTGTATTTCTTTTTTAGCTTTTACTTTTTAAGATGGTAACTGTTTATTCCAGTTTCCAGAGATCTCCTTTATACACTTCACCATTTTTTTTTATAGACACAAACCATAGCCTCACAATCGTATTGTCCATTCTCTTTCAACATACCAAGGTAAATTCCCTCCAGCCCTACATATGTGATCTGAGCTCCCTGTAAAGTCTGGCACTGTTTTGCCACTCTTGACTGTCTGTAGAACTGTATGCAGAGGATCAGGGAATAATTTTTGCCCTTGTTGCCTTGGGCTGGTGTATTAGTGAAGTGGCATTTGAGGAAATGGACCAGCAACAGGCATATGAAATGCCTGAGCAGGCATATGAAAGTCCCATGGAGAGTTTTCACCTCACATGTCATCTATTTTCATTTTTTTTTTCTCCTATTGTCTAGCAAATGTATTTTAAGGCCGCCTTTACAAGTTGAATCTTGAAAGCATAATAGGAAGAGCAGGGCCAGAACTTTTTGTATTTGTAGTGAAAAGATGGTTCATTAATTCTTTTATTCATAATGAGAAATATGAGATGCACTTTTAAAGAAATAATGTTTTAAATTTTACTTTAAAATTTAGAAGCTTAGAGTGTTTGTGCTTTGATATGAATTCCTTCATTTTCAAAATGTTTTTCAGTATTTTCTCCATATTTCTGAATATATGCCTTAGTGAGCATTTGGTATTGACAAGTGATTTCAAATACCATGCTATTCAAGGTTGCTGTTAGTAACGCTGCTAGTACCAAATGGACACCATCCACAGAAATCTTACTGAATGGGAGCTGTGCAACAGAGAGAGCTGAAAAGTGGTGGCTCCTAGCCCAGTTTCATCAATGGTACTAGAGACACGAGGCAAGGGAAGGGAGAGGGATAAACATTAAATATGGGGGGCTGAGTGCCAGAGTCACTGGAAGCAGCCATTGATTCCAGTTGTGCTTTGCCAGCCCCATGAATACAGGCCTCAGGGGTGGCATGGCCCTGGAGCTGCAGAGGAAGCTGACATCAGCCTCCCTGGAGGCTGGCATGGAACAGCAGAGCAGTGTCCTTTCACCTGTCAGTGCTGCCCCTGCTCGTGGAGGCTGCCTGCCAGACAGCCAGCAAAAGAGCTTTGCAGCAGGGCTCTATCTTGCCTGCAGGTGATTGTCTTTCTCTGCCAGAGGAACGATGATTATATTACCTCTGGGGTGGTTCATTATGTGGGAGTTTTTCTCATGTTGGTTCTTTGAATTACTAAACTGATATCTTGACTCCTTGATTCTCAGAAGTATTGATGCTACAGGCCACTGCCTATATCTGTATCTGAGTACTTTGAACACTGAACTCCTGATGGTTTTGGCTAAACTAATTATGTTTCTAATGGGACACTTACCTGCAGTCAAAACTGGCAGACCATTTTGCTAGCTTGTAAATATCTTCTGGATTTGTTTTCTTGTATTCTTCTAATTTCCTAAGTGTAAAAAATGTAATTTTTTTTTTTTTTTAAACTGATTCACTGAAAAAGGGTTCCTGCTCTGTGCAGTTCTTAAATGTGACTTTATGGGAAGCATAACAAGTATTTGAGGTGGTGAGAAAAGAGAGATCCTGTTGGGAAGAAAGTATTGAGCCAAAAAATGTGCTAGATGCAGCAGACCCTGCCCTCCTGGAACTAGTTCTGTTTCTAGTTCTACTGCAGGTCTGTAGCTACATGACATCACATAAGGTCTGACAGATCAAGCACAACCTATTGAATGCATCTGGGACAATTAGTAAAAAATGTCCTGAGGAGCACATGGCCCATCCTGGCTTCTTGCCTTCACAGGTGTTCTGAAATAGGTGACATGCTGTGATAGTCAATAGGCTTCTGCAGTATCTGCCTTATTGTCATGTGTGCACTATCCTGCATTTAACGGGCTAAAATAACACTCCACATTTGTTCAGCAGAGTGCTCACACAGCTTATGATAGATCAGATGTCTGTGCACGTCAGCGGAGATGAAAACCAGCATCTGATAGGCAAGTGAGTATCCACATGGTGCTGAACAGCATGCCTGCATCCTGGATGAGAATTCCAGAGTGGCTCAGGTTTCAGGTTGAGGAATTTTCCAGTACATAAGCATGATGTATTTTCCTGGTGCAACTTACTGTTCCTCAGTTGTGGTTTATGTCTTGAGATAGTACTCTCATTAGATGCGTGTATTGTACTTCCTCTGTGTACGCTGTCTCTGACCCCCATTTATTTAAGGAAACTACTGTATTTAGGACTGGTGGATTTCCCATATGATGGCAGCTTTGTTGTTGTCTCACCAGCAATTTAAGGCTTTGTAGGATAATGACAATCTCACTGACATTAGACCAAAGGTCCTGGAGCAAAATACAAGCAGAAAAAAAAAATTCTGCACACGTTTCGTGCTTTCTTTTTCCAGCACTGGAAACAGGTTTGGTGCAGAGGTGTCAGATGTCAACCCTACCTCAGTTCTTTCAGTGAGACTTGGGATACAAATATGTTACAGAGTCTCTGGGGAGGTTTGGGGCGGATGAGCCAAATCCTCTGCTACTGGACTGGTGCAAAGATGTGATGGGGGAATACTTGGGGAGCTCAAGTTTGCTGCAGAAGTGAACTTGAGGCAAGGGGAGAGCTGTGTGTTGGCTGAACTGAGTTGGCTTGTTGGAGTCTGAAAATAGCATAGCTGCCAAATAGCAAAGACCTAGCCTAAAGGAGGTAAAGAGCTTTCATGTCAGATGAGAAGCAGATGTGTGTACTTGAGATGCAGATAGAAGAATTGGAATGGAAAGCCCATTAAGAACTCCTTGAAATTAAAATGAGTGAAGTACTCAATAGGAAAACAGCTAATGGCAGTGAGGTAAAAATCTGAATCTAATACTGTAGGTTTTAAGTTTTTAGGGAGCATGTGCAGCCAGAAAAACTTTTGCTTCTAAAATTGTCAAGTGCAATCCATGTCCCTCTACATATTGAAGTAAGTAACTCTTCTTTGTTAAAAACAAACTAATCCCTCTATAGGAATAGGGAGGCCAGCAGTAAGATGTATTTTTTGCATTATGGTAAGTCATATAAAATCTGAGTATAGTTTTGTATAAGGCAGAATTAAGTTTGCTGTGTTCAGGAAATCTTGCCTTTCCTGCTTTAGTAACTGTTTGAAGTATTGTTTCTTGAAAAGTTATTATAAATGAAGCCTGACATTGTGCAGTTGCCTATTAGACTTCTAAAAGTTGTAATTTGTCACATGAATAACAGTATCCCTGTGCTGCAGCAGTGAAATTGTATTTCAGTAAAAGATAAAGATAAGTTCAGAAAACTGCTTCAATTTTAGTGGATTCTCTGTTACAAATCAGCTTTTATTTTAATATGTTAATTTTTATTATATAGGCCGTACTAGAGCTAAAATGTTGAATACAAAACAAAGGGCTTCTTTATTAAATTTTTCAGGCCAACCTTGGTCTGAAAGTATTTGTGAGGAAGCTTCCTTCCTTGCTCATGGACACCTGCTGTTCTCTGAGTCACTCATCTTACCAACCATGTATTACTGTGTTCTTTAGAATACAGATTTCTGTTCAAGTGACAGCAGCATCCACACAAAATGCTGCAGAGGAGAGTTCAGTTAAATAATGTAATAAATGTGCTGCAGAGGAAAGAAAAGTAATAAGATCATAGGTTCTGTGTCTATTGAAAGATGAAAACTTCTGCTGCATAACTACATTGCCAGGTATGGGTTAGGTTTTTGGTTGTTTGATTATTTTTCCATGGAGCTTTTTTCTCTCTTACCCTACTTAAATGTGTATTTTTTTAAAACTTAAGTCATAGCTCTTTTTTAACAATGAGAGAATACATATAGAAGAATATTGAAGTGCAAAAAGAAGCAATAAAAATGTTCAAGGGAGTATTTTTTAATATCTTTTCTGATTAAGCTGCTGGTTTGGTTCTTTTTGTACAGTTGTCAGGGTTTTTTTACAGTAAGACCTTTCCAGGAAAAAAATAAAATCACTAGTCTCAAAGTGCATATATAATTATAGCATGAGCTTAAGTTCTTAGAAACACTTCATCACTATGACCCTGAATGAGCATAATGCTTAAACATGCGTAATTTTCAGGCATGGATATTAAACTCATTGAAATCTGTCATCCATGGCTATTAGAAGTGCTTTGTGTCTTTCAAAGAGACTCTTGAAAAAAATCCTGACATTTCACATAGTTTCAAGTAGAGCAGTAAGGATGAATTTTCTGTGTAAAATGTATGAATATCTTTAGCTGGAAAATGTGGAAAAAGTGGTATGGTTACTGTTACAAATCTGTGACTTTATTTTGGGAACTTTTACAACTTGTCCTTTAACATGCCCAAGACAAAGACAAAGAAACCCCTAAAGAAATTCAGAAGACTTAGGTTCTGTCTTGAGATCCTGAGACATTGCCTTTTGCATTTATAGATTATTAAAGGATGCTTTACCTAGAGATGTTGTGATGCTACCCAGCCTTCACTGTAAACTGTGTATTCCGTCATTCTGTTTTTATACTAAAATTATAAAACGAGTCTTTGTATGTTATATAATGATCTTGATTACATTCTGCAGAGGATATTGAACATTATTATAATCAAACTTAGTGACTGAAGATCAGGAAGGATCTGAATGTAAGAGGAAGCCAGATTCTTATGCAGAAGGTTAAACATCTTCAGGACTATTGGTAAAATTGTGACGCTATAATTTATTGAAGAGATTTCTTTCCTTAATCTGACAATTGATTAACAATTTTAATTGTTTGTAGAAGCACATGGGGATTTTGTTTAACATATCCAGTAGTGGATTTTATTCAAGTAGCACCTTGATTTGAAAAATTAATTCTTTAGGAAAATCAGTATAGGTATATATGGTTTATGGGTATTTGTATTTTGGATTTAAGACAGAAAATTCCATGCAAAACATTCAAATCATACAATTAAAAAGAACAAAGCCACAGACGCAACCTACAGAGGCAATAAAGGGGTAGGCATATTGGGGAGAGTACAGAACAAAATAGTGTTGTGTTGTGTATAGATCCATAATGCTGCTTCGTCTTGAATGCTCTGCACAGTTATAGTTGCCAAGAAAACAGACTTGGAAAAGATTGACAGAAGGGTAACAAGAAAGGTACAGAGTTGCTTTGTAGACAGAAGTAAGTCAGCAAGACTTCTAGCAATGCCTGAGGGATATTATATTTGGTATCTGTGAAGTTGTCTGCAGTATAGAGATGAACAAGAACTGATTTATCTTCTGGATGGTTTGAGGCCAACTTGAGAACGTGTAATTTATACAAGCCCCACTTGTACAGTCTTCCTTAGGCAAAATGCAGGATGCTTTGCCTTAGAGAGGATATTTGTCACACTCAAGATGACTTCTCTTTTGTTCTAATAGCTTTATGTTCTAGATATTCTAATTTTTTACCATTTTAATAGTATCAACCCAATTTTCTGCATGGGCTCAATCAAACACTGTTGATTTTAGTAGACATAGAAAGAGAATCTACCACCTTGATGTTTTTTGAAGAATTTTAAATTTTGCCACTGTGGTTTGACTCGTGGAATAGCATTACCTTCCAGCTGGTTCAAACCTGTTCAGAACACCACTGTAGGAATAACGTGATAGTTACTATTAGGAGGTGTATTGGAAAAATACTATCATAATTGTAATTTCTGCTTACTTCCTGTGTGATAAAAAAAGTGATATGCCTGTGTGTATTTTATTACTTTAAAAATATAGTAATTAAAAAGGCAAATCACATATACTGATTTGTAGATTGTTAATCTGTGCAGCACCAGAGTAAAGGAATGGTTAAGTATTGGTGCAGAAATACAGTTTTATTTTGCACTTCCAGATTCTGCTCATTTCTGTCTTTCTCTTTCAAAGCACAAATTTTCATAACAACATTTTTACTAATAAAGCATAATCAGTCAAATATGGTTTAGACTGCAACCCCTTTTTTCTTCTTTTGGGGTAAAAACCCAACAAGTGTTCAGTACATGCAAAGATGTATTTGATGCTTGATCATTTTTAACTTCTGACTGTGTGGCTTTGACAACTGTATGAGATTTACATTTTTCAGTAGTTAAAATTTGTATAAATTGATGGGTTTTTGCGGTGCTCTTTTAGCAAGTGGGATGGAAATGCTGCATTTGACAGTACACCCACTGCGTTTTGTTAAGTTTAATTTATGCAGACTGTAAAATGTTTGGTACAGTCTTTTAAATATTTGGTTCTAGAGAATAGTTAGTGGGGCTAAAACATAATAATAAATAATTCCAGCCATTTTTCTGTGACACCTGTTATCTGAGATGTGCAGATCAATCTATTGTCTTGGCTATGAATTTGTTAATTGTTATCTAATTTCTCATAATCTTGAAAGCAATTTATTTAATTCAGGTTTTTCCTTCTTGGAATTGAAGCCGAATACAGCTGATGACATAATTAGGAAGATATTTTATGTTAATAAAGATGATTCGTAGAAAATAGCGCTAACTAGACTGACTAAATGAAAATCTTACTGATGCGGTTAAAACTGCATAGCAAATTATTTTTCTAAAAATCATATATTGTTTAAAATAGCTGAATTTTATTGATGATGACTTTGAAGCTTTACTTTTGAAAAATTATGCATTGAAAATATAATTACGTTTTTCAATACCTTTGAAGTTAAAGTACAGCAAAACTACCATAACATTTTAAAAACAATGTTAGAAGCATTACCCATGTGAGTACTGTAAGACATTTTCTATTTTAAGTGCTAGTAAGTAAGATTTTTTGAGTAGCATCTTTACTTTATGAGTGATGCAAATGGCCTCTGAATTACACTGTTTTATTCTGTATAAGTAATTTGTCCCATTATGATAACTGTAATCTTTTTCTCTCCTTTTTTATTTTATTTTACTGCTTGCCTTTTCTAGGAAGTAGAGGTTGGTATGCTTCTTCTGTCTTTTATGATACTGTGAGCTTTTCATAGATTCTTTATGTTTTACTAAACTTAGGTTGTTTCTCCCCCTCCAGGATGATTATTTTCGTACGTGGAGTCCGGGTAAACCATTTGATCAAGGTAAGATTCTGTTCCTAGGTACTTGTGTGGGTTTATATTTGTGTGATTATAGTATTGTGTAATAAATACAGTAATATAAATAATTATATTTGTGCTCCTGTTCTAGAATATTAACATAATTCTGTTAACGTGTGTAATTTTCTCTGTCTTCAAATAATTGATTCAAAGAGGACCAGGAACTCAGCCTAATCATCGATTTGTGTCTGTGATTTTTTCAAACATTTATTGATTAGAGGAAGAGATCGGGGCATTTTTTGCTCCAAAATACCCTCCACAGTAGCTTAAAGTTTCCCTTGGAAAAACATGAGGTTTGGAAGATTTTGTTTTATTTGTATATTTAAGTTAAGAATTTGTACCTTTTCAGTAGGACATCTGACGAAAAACAGGCATGCAGTCTAATACTTCTCTTTTGCAGTCAAGAAAAAAAATTAAGATTTTGAATGTCCCTTTATATTCATCAGATAAATGATGATCTAGAAAACCGATTTTGGGAGTCTGTCATGTTCAAGTGATCTATCTTGAGGCAAAATGCAGCTGGAGCTTTGGGAATGCTGCAGTACAATAGTTTTAGGCTGAGAATACTATGAGCAAATGCAGCAAATATTCCCATTACATGTTCCCTCCCCAGGCACTGGAACTTAATATTTACTGTCAATATAATCCCCCTCATGTATGTTGTTTCAAAGTGTATTGCTGCCATTTTAAAACTGCTGAGAATCTTGATACCTTTTCTTAATTGCTCTGAGAAATGCTTCAGGGACTTTGTCTTTTCTGATAGCACCAGTGGCATAAATGCAATGAAGAAACAGTGCAGGGGCTGGTAAACAAGAGACCAAGATAAAAATACACTGTGAAGGTAGTGTTTATTCAATTTCAAGAACTTTCTCCACAATGGATACTGACTTGTGAGGGATATTTTTGTTGTAATATTAGAAAAATTTGCGGTTCAAGGAATTGGAAGTTGTGCATATTATAAAAACAATGAGCGTTATTAAATTTTAGCCTTCCAGTCCCTAATGGGGCCTACATGAAAGCTGTTATTATGAAGATATTAGGAAAAAATTTTTTACTATAAGATGGTGTGAAGCACTGGAACAGGTTGCCCAGAGAGACTGTGAACTTCCCATCCCTGGAGGTGTTCAAGACTAGGCTGGATGGGGCTCTGAGTAACATGGTCCAGTGGAAGGTTCACTGCCAGCAGTGAACAGGGGCATTGGAACTAGAGGATATTTAGGATCCCTTCCAACCTTAACTATTTCATGATTCTATGAATAGTGTTTTAATTCATTCTTCCATACTTCGACACATTTTGAAAGGCCTTATATTAATGGTTTAAAGTATGTCAGAATTGCTCATGAAGACAGATCTGTGTAATTCTGTTTTATTAATAAGTTTCTATATGGAAATACATGTCCAAGCATACTAGGAAGGTAGCCCTTACTATGAAAATGTATGATGGTGTTTATTCCTGGGCTGCAAGATCTATTTTAAAAGATGGAAAAATACTACAATTTGCATTGTAATCCACCAACACCATTTCTTAAAGCAACATCTGGCATTTGTTTGAAAAAGAGAACTTGTTCTCATTGAACTCTTGTTTGCTTACATCCTTATAAGATAGAAAAAGATATTTAAATGTTTGAATGTATATTTTATATGTGTGAATATGTGTATACACTCCTGAATGTTTTTGTTTTCTAGAAATACCACAGTGTAGCTTGTTAATGAACAATTATGTGGGACAGGTATTATTGTTGGAATAAATCGAACTGTTCTATTAGCGTATTTAGTTACTTCTAGAAGGCAGGTTTCGCTCTTTCAGTGCTTATGAGAAATAAGCAAATAGAATGTTTTGTGTTTTGGGATTATTCAAAGTTGACTACTTTAGTAGCTTTTTTATCATTGTTCTGTCAATGCTTACTCAAATTAACCTCCCCATACACACACAAGATTTTCTGACACATTTTCTTCATACACCACTTTTACATCAGATGAAAATATACAGAATATTTCTGGTGCATTTTATTTTTACAGTGCACATGGTAGCAGAGCTTGGAGGGTGTAACTATTGAATGAAATTGCATACACAAAGACACTGGTGTAATTTTGTGAAGTGGAAAGGATATTTTCCTTTGCTCAATACCTTGGAGGAAAAGTGGAGTATATTCATGTAACTGGAAAAAATGCAGCGTGACATTTCTGTGGAGGTTGAAGGTATAGTTGGTTTGTAGATGTATTTATAAAATTTCTTGTAGACCATTCCATTGAATTATTTTTTGCTTTTGTAATATCAGGTTATATTAGATGTCTCTTTAAAGCAGGAATTTTGTAGATACTATTGTACAACTAAACCAGATTTTGAAACTATTTCACTTGTATTAGTTTAATGTTTGCTTTTTAGCTCTGTGTATTTCATCTACCTAGTTCTGTAATAATTTGGCTAACTAAGGATATCCAAATATATGCAAACACATCTCTGTAATTTGCAAATACATTTCTGTACTCTGAACTGAAATAATTTAGAGTCATATCCAATAAAATAATTTGATTCACTCATTTGCAAGCCCTGGGAAGTCATAAGAAAGTTTAATGAAGATCCATTAGTTGAAGACTGAAAACAGTCATGTAGAATTAACTTGGCTGCATTTGATGTGTGCTCTCATGATCTAATTTTTATAGCAGAACTATTGATGTTTTTAAACTAGAAATAGATATCCATCACTTTCAAGATAAATTGCAGTGCTTTACAATTAAAATTTATCACATAGCATTTTAAAATGTTGTCTCGGATAAAGAAATAATGGTATCTTTGTAGGAGGACACTATGAATTTCAAAAAAAGCAGAACTGAAAAGCTTTTTCAAATAGTCCATGCTTATTAAGACTAAACTATATTTAATCTGGTGAACAGTTTCCAGTTTCGGTGAGCTTAGGAATCCTGCTCACTAATGAAATACACTAAATCCTATGTTAAACAGATTCCCACTGCTTTATGATACTTTCAGCTAGGCCTTGTCTGGAAAGATCTCTTGTAGATGTCTGAGGAACACTTTCATGGCGCTTTTTCTTAATTATCTGATGCTGTGTTTAAATTATTCTTTTATTATTTCTCTTTTACAAATTTATCTATTGTGGTGACATCACAGACGTTATCGCAGAAGTGCCTTGTCCTGTACAATTCACAGGATTGAATTGGCTCCTAACTCAGGTTGACTGGATAATACACATCTGCTTCTCTAGTTACGACTTGCAAATTGTTTCAGTATTTATTTTTGTGGGATCATCAAATGAATTCTAAATTTTATAGGTAATTTTAAAAGAGGCTGTAGAAAGGATTCTTATTGAGGCTACACTGAACCCATAAGAAGAGATTTTGCTTGCCTTCAGTAGCAGGCTAAGCCTTTATTCCTGCTGTCCTGACATCATTTATACCCTGATATTAGGTCTGGAGTCACCATATTGAGGACTATTGTAAGATAAAGTAAAAAGTAGGGGTTTTTTGTTTGTTTGTTTGTTTTTAACATGGCCAAGTGCTGGATTCAGGTGGCTGCTCAGACCCACAAATAGTCATGTCAGAAAAGTGGTAAAGTTTTGCAGCGTGACAGTGACTGTCCAGCAGTACAGCACCAGAGCTTCTCGAGCTGGCAGTGTGCTGAGAAAAGGGTGTGTGGAACTGTTCCTTTGCAATCACAAACCTGCTAAAATTTAGTCCTGCAAATCTCTTACTTCAGAAGTCCACCTTCTCTCTACTGTGCTGGCATGTCTCAGAAAATGGTCAAGTCCAAGGGCACTGTGTATTTTGGTGTGTGCTAGGACTGCTTCTTCCTTACAGGCTCACTTAAAGGCCTGATTTGCTTGTGTTTGCCACAGAAATTCAATACAAAGGCATGTAAAGCAGCTAATAGAAGAATGTATTCAAAATATGAAATTGGAAATAACATTACAATATAATGGTGAGGGGAAAAGAAGTAGTTTAATAAATTCCTTTAAAAGAACCAAACCATAAGCAAAGATGGTAAAGAAGAAAAAAGAGCTGTACATTGTTTTACTTGAATAGAAGAATGAAACCTGAAATACTAGAAGTTGTCTTTTTGACCTTTTTAACTTTAAAAGCCTGTTAACCTTTAAAATTACAAATATAAGAATTGTTAAGACATTCTTTACAGAATTTATTTTATGTGGAGGTTGTCATTCAGTTTTACCACAAGTGCGTTTCCTGGTAATTTTTGTTATTCCAGGCTTCTTCAAAATGCAGATATATTTATGTTTCTGATGTATTAAATTTTTAATATGAATAGTCTACTGGATTCTGGTTTAGCTGGTTTAAAAAATTTAAAAGCTGGAGTGGATTACAGTAAAATGAAATTATGATGAAAAATCCCAATGTAACTTAATAATACATAATGAAACACAGAAATTAGAGTTCTCCAAGAGACAAAAATAGAAGCACAAAGGTTGAAAAAGACCTATAAGATCATTGAGTCTAACCTTTAACCCAGTGCTTCGAATCCCACCACTAAGCCATGTTGCTGAGTGCCACATCTACACATCTTTTAACTCCCTCCAGAACCAGTGGCTCAACTGTTTCCCTGGCAGCCTCTTCCAATGCCTGGCAACCCTGTCAGGGAAAAAAGAAATCCCACTATCCAATCTAAAACTTATTGGTGCAACTTGAGGCCATCTCCTTTCTGTCCTATCACTTGTTAGCTGGGAGAAAAGACCAACTCCCACCTTGATTACAGTCTCAGGGAGTTGTAAAGGGTGATAATGTTGCCCCTGAGCTTCCTTTTCTCCAGGCTAAACAACTCCCTCTCCCTCAGATGTTCCTCATCAGATCTGTGATCCAGACCCTTCCCCAGCTCTGTTGCCCTTCTCTGGACATGCTCCAGCACCTCAGTGTAGAGAGGACACCAAAACTAAACACAGGATTCGAGGTGTGGCTTCTCCAGCAATGTATCTTATAGCATGTTGTTTTGCAAGAATAATCATCCTGGCAAGTGAGACAATAGAAGGGAGAATTTTCAGGAAGATGCATTTCTGCTCTTACAGGTCTGCAGATGTTTCTTTGCTCTTGTTGCCCAATTTGAAGAACCCAGAACTCAGTTCCAACATTCTGATTAACAGTCTCTACATTATGATTTAGTGTATTTAGGAAAGAATAATATAATGCTTAACTGTTTGCTGGTGATATATTACCCATTGTGAATGTTCAAGTAGTCTTAAGGTGTTATTTCTTTTCTGCCAGATCTAGAAAGTGAACATTTTGATATAAAAATAAAAAACAGAAGTGCTTTACAAAAGCTGTTGAAAACTTAAAAAGTATGCCAGGGAAGTGTGCACTTGCATTTCTCCTTGTCTTAGTGGGTTTGGATATCTTTGCACAATATCTGAGAGTTCTTATTGTATATAGAAGAAACTCAATAGAATTGTCTTAATTTTGTTGTCACACCAGTCTGAGCCCCAAATAACTATGTTTTTCAGCAATTTAAATAAACAGGATCATTTCTGAATTGTCACAGATAATGATAAGGGGGGCATTTGACTCTGCATGGGATTTCTCATTTGCATCTCTTTTTGAGCTATGTGTAACCTATTCTCTTGTAAACATTCAAGTAATACTCAAAAGACAAAACACAAATACGGGAATTGTTTTGAAGTGGAGATCATAGATCTCTGAGGGGGAGAATTTCTTATAATTTAGTCACTACACAAGTGGATTAAAAAGTGTGACTCAGTGAAGATGACTCTTAAAGGGAGTGGAGAAAGAATGAGTAAAGCATTTAAAATTTTGAAAAAGAGATTAAGCTTTAGTGGGTTTGTTCCAGAGGAAGAGCAGAGACTGGCAGATTCAATTTCATATTTTTAGTACTTATTTTAACTTATATTATCAGTACCTAGAATACTTGGTACCATGTTATGAATCAGTGTAATGGCACTTTTGTGTTCTTTTTAGAAAAAAATTTATTTGCAGCAGTGAGCAAAATGGAAATATGCAGTACGTTATGTCAGATAGTTATAACCAGTGTCAGATGGTTATAAATTGGTATTAGATGTTACTTTGTTTATCAGAACTTTTGTGTAACCTAACTACAACCATTGCAGGGCAGCTAGAAACTCAGCACTGACGTCCCAGAACTTAGTAATCTAGAACATTAGGAACAGTGGTGCTTTTTTACAGAAGCCTGATAGAGACACTATGCAATTGTCCTTGAGTCATCAGTATGGAGAGTTCTGAGCACTTGTAAGAGGAGAATTTCTTGGATAGAAGCTACCTCCATACATGTAGCCACCTTAATTATTGAAGCACTTGCTCAGAAGTTAGAAACCAGACTAGACGACCAATGATGTTCAGGGATTTGAATCTAAACGTTTAATTACTTCTTTGGCCACCTACAGAAAAATCTCCACTCTATCCTTCTTACTGAAGTTGTAGATTCGTGTGTCCAGATGGAACCAGTGTTCAGGAAGATTCCTCTTGTGAACATCTAGCTGTAGTTACCCATTCTGCTTTTTATGCTATATAGTGAATTTTGCATGGCAAATACAGTCCCTGGGAAAAGAAACAAAAATGAGATTCTTTTTCAGAATGCTCCCATCAAGTTACTGAGGTAGGCTATTTCTTGTTTATTCTCTCATTTTTATTTATAAATTTCAGATTTCTCACTGCACAGTGATTCATTTTCATGTTGAAGTTAAAAGGTGTTTTTTCTCAGTAGATGTGCTGCATAGTAAGGTGGGCTTGTTACGAATCCACAGCAGTGTGGGTTCAAACCACCTGTGACTGAGGAGGGGCTATATGTGCACATGCAAATTTTGAATGATGATCACTGTACAATTTAGGCAAAAGATAACCATTGCCACTATTAATTTTAATTAAACATTTATCCGGGCTCCCTGTTTGCTGACAATGTCAACTGGGTGTTTATGTGCTCAGCCTTGTTCTCCTCCCTACTGTTATTGGAAATTGTGATGCTGGGATTCTGCAATTCTCTAGACCCACAATACTTGTCAGTGAGAAATGCTGCTATAGCAGATGAGAAATTGTCATCATTCAAAATGGAGATGTAAAGATACTCTTGGTCTTTAGGTACCTTCAGGAGTTGTGTGATTTATCAAGGAGGCAATGTGAGTCATTCCCTTCTATGACTCTGTGTGCCTTGGGTTATAACTTAGGCATTTGACCTGATTATTAATATTTTAGTTAAAACTTTCAGATAATTTAAATTTTTTTTCTCCCTGTATTTTTTTTTTTTTTTGGTGAAATAAGAAAACTTTGTAGGCAGAAAAGTCAAGGCTTGCCTTTTGAAGGTGTGGAATTAAATGACTCATGGGATGCACAAAGCATAGCTGAAGTTTTGGTAAATGGAAACAAAATACGTAGTTGCTTCTTATTTTTCCCATCAGAAATGAATCAGAACATTGGAGGAAGAAAATAGACTTTAAGTCTGAAAACTTTGTCCTTCACCTTTTTTCATCTTTCATTTTACTTGGAGTGGAAAGTAAGGAACATGTTAGAATGCACTCAAAAGATTGTGGAATAATTTACTCTGCTTTCTGCCCCAGTGCTA
This sequence comes from Hylia prasina, assembly GCA_013397195.1. Classification (NCBI taxonomy): domain Eukaryota; kingdom Metazoa; phylum Chordata; class Aves; order Passeriformes; family Sylviidae; genus Hylia; species Hylia prasina. Next base: position 1,186,921 of record VYXD01010641.1, read on the forward strand.
CCATTAAGAATATTCCTGTGTTATGGCTTGCTAGTCTTTATTTCCTATTATATTCCCTATAAAAAAGGTGTTCTGACTAATGTCAGTTTTCAGGAGTACTAGCTGTAAATTAGCTTAAAGAAAGGATGATGAGAAGCTTTTCTTATTTGCTTTCCAAAATTTGAATTATAACCAAATAGATCCATTACTAATAATTGAATCAAGTTTTGAAATATTAGTTTCTTCCTTACCATGTGAGAAGAACAAATCCATACAAATCTATGAAAGTCAGCAGAAATTCCTGATGGCAAAGCAGCTTGTCATTTACAATGTAAGTTCTTAGAGAAATAGCAGATGTTAAAAACATTTTATGCCTTTGATATGCTTTTTGTGACAATGATATTTTTCTGCTTGTTGAAATTTAGTTAACATGGTATTGTAGCCAGAGATACATGGACAAATGTAAAGTAGGCATGCAGACAAATAATCTATAGCAAGTACACTTTTCTGAATATTGGAAGCTGTGTAAAGCTAACATTACCAAGTTGTTAAAGATCAGATCAGACCTGCATCATTAGAAACTGGTTGTATGTTGTATGACATTGTAGGAAGTCAGCTGATACAGTAGTAAAGAGATGATTTCTGACAAGACTTACATAATTATATTTCTTATGTCTAGAGTCTCCTCTCTGTAGTGCAAACCTTTACTGGTTTTCAATAGCAGTGTACTTTTGCCGTACAATTGATGTTTTCACTTCAGTTATGGGGGGAAGCCTCTAATTTTCATAAATATGATGATTTTTTAGTAAATATTAATTGGATAAAAACTTGGATTGATACCTGTTTCATGTTGAAGACAATAGCTGCGAGGAATTTGTCAGTCTCACTGGGGGATTTCGATGCTTGTGATGATTTTGGTGTGAATATTGTACTTTTTCAAAGCGGCTTATTTTGGCAGAAATGGAAAGAAACATGCAGTGTTGTCTGTGCAAGTCTGCATACTCTGAATGAGGTGGGGGAATGCCAGGAATGTTTTGTTAGGGAAAGCTAGAAGATGAACTGAAGAGGTAAAGACAGTACCATGTATTTTGTGATATAAATGAGTTACATGCTTAGCAGAAATCTATGATACTTTTCCTGGTCTAAATTTATGCATTTTCATAGTAGTTTAAGATATCTAGGATGACTGCTTGTAGAGACCAGACACCTAGTCAGACGTGTCCCTGTGTTGTAAGGGGATTGCAGTTCTTCCCCAGCATGAAGAACTTCAGACCCCGGTTTTGAAAACTGTTTTTCTTGAGGTTTAGCCTTTATTTCTCATAAAAATTATTCATTTGTCAGTTCCAAGTATCAAATAAAACAGACTCAAAAGAAAGGTGAGCCATTTCCATGCTTTTATAAGTATCTAATTTTTTTTAGTCCTTTCAAAGATGGCAAAATCACTAATGCAATCTGATGTGGATGCTATGTATTTTTTAATGTAGGATTGACTAAAGGATCTGATGTTCAGAGAGAGAAAAAAGAGGAAGACTTATAGTGGTTTTCATGGTTTCTAGCAATATTTCTTTCTGTGTTCTTTCTTGTTTTATGGTCTGGCATGTTGTTAATCCAGGCAGACAGTGACCCTTCCATTAGTTTGCTTTTTTGCGTTCCAAAAATCTGCAGGTTTTTATCAGTTATTTATCTGATCTCTCCCTTGCTGTTTAAAAAAAAATGTTTCCAAGGACATACATTTATTTCTGCATCAGTAAAACTTAGTTGGTAACTAAGAAAGTTTCATGAAAAAGTACTGGGAAAAGGGAGGCCATGTGTCACACATAAGGTGAGGAAAAAACACTTCTACAGGGAGCTCAAAGCTGACAGAGAACAAGTTCAGTGGGTCATGGAGTGATAATGTGAGTCAGTGACAGTGGCAAGACTGTTGGTTGGGAACATGCTTTTGAATATAAAAATGATTTGTCATTTTGGCACCCATGGCTCTGCTGGCTTACTCACCTTGCTTAGTGGGTGTATGGCTCACCTGAGGTGATCAAGGGTTACATACAAGGCATGATAACCGCTGAGTCAGTAAATAGTAAAAGCTTCTATTACTTACTTCAGTAAGTACTGAAAGTCCTGGTTTCCATTTGATACCCATCTTCATGTTGCCATAAAGACAAAGTGGGAAATTACCATTTCATCCTTGTAATAGTTGGGTTCTTCCTGTAATGTTTTGCCAAAATGTAACATATTGCCAAAACCATGTTTTATGGCTAGCTAAACTTGATGGAATTGTCAAAACATATCTTCAGAGTCCCAAGAGCATTAGAAATGAAGTAACCATTTCAGTGGGAATGGTTACATGTCTCCCATGTTCATCCTTTTTCCTGAAACTTGTTTCTTACTTGGTATTAAAATCAGCATCCTTATATGATTCAAGACTTCTGTTACTCATGTTTCTTTTTATTTCATTAACCTATTCTATTTTATAGAAGAGTAATCTGAAGATAGACCATATTCCTGTATTGCTACTTTAGTGTCTTCATCAGGGAACATTCTGGGAAGAGGTACTTGGACCAGTACCTTTAATGATTACTAGTAGCTGACATTACATTCTGCCTGACTTAAACCAAAGAAAATACTTTAAATGGAATGTAAAATTTGAAGTAAATTGGAGAAGATTATGCTGTCCTTAATTTTGACTCCAACTCTCTAACCCTAGTTCAGTCATTTTTTTTTGCTGCAGTTGCTTCCCCTTCGTGTAGAATTGTTCTAATCAGATTTATTCTGGATTACTTGTGGTGGTTTTATGGGTAGTTTGCTGTAGAAATAAAAATGTGTGGAAGAAGAATACATCTTTTTATATGTCTTTTGCTGCAATTAACAAAATACTTCTTTCCTGTTGTCCTTGAATTATTGTTGCACTAATGATTCCATCACTTTTCTGCTTTGACGTTAATATGATGTATTTATTTTGCACAGCTGAATGTATTGTTATAAAAGAAAACTGAAAAAGTCTCTGCTCAGACTGTATTTAATCACACTTAGCACTACAACATCTTGCATCCAAACTGCAACTAATGATCAGCTCGGTTCTTGTTTTCTGGGTAGATGCATGGTTAGCAGGCCTGGGGTAATATCCTCTGTCAGGTCACATAGAGATGTGGTTAAAAATTATTTTGATTGTGAAAAACAGAAGAAATTTCCTTCAGAAAATATATATGCAAAGGTATGCTCTCAGGCCCATGGTGTCATTGTTTGGAATGTCCTGTGCACGGCCGAGAGCTGGACTTGATGGTCCTTGTGGGTCCTTTCCAACTCAGAATATTCTGTGATTCTGTGATATTTTATAAGCAGATGCAAGAAATGGGGAAAGAGCATTTCAGAAATACAGCTGAATACTGGATGGTATATGCTAATGTGAAGAAGAACACAGGAAAACTGAGTTCTAGCTGTTCATAGCTTTCTTGATTAAAAAAAGGATACCAGTGGGGTAAAAAAATCACTTTGGAATGCATTACTTGAAAGGACATTATGGAGATTGGAGAAGGGAGTTGATTGTCTCTTATGAGACCTCAAATTGGCAGATGCTTTTCTATGTTATAGCCATGTAGATGTGACTACTTCAGAAAAATGCAAATTTAGTAGTAAACAACAAACCCCATTATTTGGCTCTTTCAGTATTATAGCCAGAAATCACTGTTTGTGGTTGGAATTGTACTTCAAAAATAACTATGGATAATGACTAAAGGACCAGCTAAAAACAAAACAAAACAAAAAACAAACTCCAAAGCAGAAATAGAAACCTAGAAGGGGGTAGAATTTATGTGTTAACATGGAGTGATACAAATCACTCACCTGCATATTTTGGATTACATTTTGTTTTACTGAAATCTCATCTGAATAATAATCTCAGTAAATCTGAGTAGTAATCTCAGTAAACTCAGTGACATTGTTCACCGCTTCATGTTGAGTAGGAAGAACCCTACTTTTGTGTCTTACTAAGAACTCAAGGGAAACTGCTTTCAAGGTGGCAGTCCCATTATTTGGGGATGGCAGTCAGAGAGGAGCAATTGCTGAAAGAGTAGAGCAGGGAGTACTTTCTTACCTACACAACAGCTGTGCTTTTTCCTGGTTCCTTTCAGTCCAGCACTGTACAAGCAGCAGGCCAACCCCCTCCACAAACTGGGTGGGTTTTATGTGTGGTGTTTCTATTCTAGATAGCTGTTAACAACTTTCTAAAACTATTTTCAGCTTTAGATCCGGCTAAAGATCCGTGTTTGAAGATGAAATGTAGCCGCCATAAAGTCTGTGTTGCCCAGGATCAACAAACTGCAGTTTGCATTAGTCACCGAAGGCTTACACACAGGTAAATACTTCAAGAGTTAATCCTATCAACGTTTTTGTAGTGTTCATGACTGACCTGTAAACTGTAAATCCATTATAATTAGTTCAATTACTTAACAACATATGAGCAGAGTAGAAGTGGATTTTAGAAGTCATTATGTATAGATAGCTGGATTATAATGTTTACTATTTGATTTTTTTTTAACTAGAAGGTATACATATTTAAATATTGCAAGGTGCTGGTACAAATACATTTCATGAATTATCCACTGTGCCAGTACCAAATGAATAAAACTATTGTGATAGTATCCTACTTCTGTACATTACTTTGACATCATCACTTCTTATATGAAGCTAGAGAACTCAAAACTGCCTGCTGAAGTATAGGTAACAGCCTGATACAGTGTAAGTTTGAGATTAGTGGTTTTTTTTTTTCCCTCCTCTTTTTCTCCTGTGCATTCTGATTTTCTTTGCATGCTGGACTGGTTAAATGTAAGGAGAAAATATATAATAAATTCATGCATTTTTGTGGCTTTATCTGAGGCAGAAATATGAATATGTAGGACCTGAAACTTACACTTAGTTGAGTCATGACTGTTGTGTGCTAAGGAGATGGAGTCATATTGCATTTTTGATTTGAGATTGTTCTTTTTTTCCCCACTTCATTGTGGGAAACAGGACACAGTAGAATGGCTAAATTTCAATAAATTGATTTAAATAAGAGTCTGTTAAAGTGCTTTGCTCAGTAGGGGCTGAAGCAAATAAGACTTCCTTGTGTGTTGGAAGAGGATCATTTGAAGTACAGTTTTATGAATGATACAAGGAATGTTTTTCGAGTGTCTAGTTATGTTAAATAAATCCATCTGGAGTTTTTCCAACAAGCAAGACAGTACATATTGAAAGGAAAAGTTTGAACTGTTCTTGATCTGCAGCTGTACTTAATTAACAAAAAACCTCAGTATTTGTGGAGTTACACTGTTTATATTAAACAATTTCAGTATAGAGCTAGACATTTTAGTTTCATAAGGTACTATATGGTGCAAGAATTATTATTAGACAAAGGTAGGTAGCCTGATTTGAACTGCATGTGAAGTGTCAGGAATATATGAGCATTAACTGTGAAGAAATAACATAATAATTCAAAATTTCTAAGAGATATCACATGTCATGGAAAACAATTACAATAATGACAGTTCCTAGTTAAGTATACATGCAGTAAGTGATGGCTGGAAACTCTTTTAGATTAGATGAAGATGCATACTCTTGTTGAATTAAGAAACTTTTTGACATCAGCCTTCATCCCTTGTATTATTCCTCCCACAGTTCTTAGTACACTTTTAGAAAGGTAATATTTTAAAAGACAAACTTGCCTGTACATAATGCAGTCAATAATGGGAAACTTTGAAATGGCAGAAACTTGGTGATCATAAAAAGAACTGTAAATTTGGTTTTGTAAAGCAGATGAAGCAATTTTCTACCTACCAGTGCTGAGCCAGGGCAGGGTTTTCCCAAGCTTAGATCTTCCTGTTCCCCCAGATTGCCCCATACAAGGAGAAGTAATTTGCTTTGTGCTTTCTTCCTAAAAGGGCTTTTCTTCATGCTGTTTCTGACTTTTTTGTAACATGGTGGGATTAAAGTATGAATATCATAAACACAAGCAGTCATGTCGGCTGTGTCTCTTTACCACTACTGATTTTCTTTGCCCAACATGTTATTCCTTCACTTGTATCTACAGTTTGCATGCTGATTATCACTAGGGCCATCTGTTTCCCAGAGTTCCCAAAGGACTAGTCCACTCTGTATGCGTCTTGGTAAAAAATTAGATGAGAAAGCATAGCTTGACAGTTGATAATATAACCTATCTACCATTATCCATTTCTAATACATCATTTGCATGTAATCTGCTGTGAATAAATATTTGTAAATATTTGCAAAATTTCATCCTTCCTTTTGCTTAGTTTGTGTGTGTGACCATGTCGTGTTCCTCTAGGAAAAGATAATATAAATAAGTTAAGAAAAGGCAGTTGGGAATGTTTTCTGAAAAAATAGTTGAGTCCTTTTTCATGGACTACTGCAAACTCTTCATAAAGAACTTGCCCATAGATTTTAATTTGTATATATTTGCTGTATAGAGCCATAGATGTTCGAGATATTTCTCCCAAGATTCTTGCACAAGGAAAGTAGTTTAAAGTATATGAATTGATACAGTGGCAAAGACGATCCCCAAGAGACTGTCAGGGAAGAGGAGACTTTGCATACTTACAAGATAAATAAAAAGTTTATGGGCACCTTTGGGCTACCTCTGGGGAAATAGGCATGAAATACAGTTACAGCTGAATAGATTTTGTATCAAGTTGAAATACACTGATTTATAGTTGAATTCTCTATTATTGGAAGCAGCATTCCCAAGCAGCCCTATTACCTACATAAATTTCTATTTATAAATTCTGTTACTTTCTTTAGGTAATAGCATAAACAGAGAAGTTGCTAATCAGTGAAGATTGATAATTGTATCAAATGGAGGACTCAATTTAGTAATTTCTTTTGTTGTTTGTAAGAAATTAACTTGCAGAAAAAACAGATGGGCATAGGCATTGTTATTCAGTCTGTGCTGTCCTAGGTGTACTTCTCTGTACAGTACAATCTCCAAGCTATTGTAGCCTGGTTTGGATTACTGAGGGCCCCTCAGTGGCACACAGTGGAGCATGGGTGGATATCCCAGCCACCTGCAAGGCTGGCAGTGACATGATATGGTAGTGTCATAACAAGGTCCCAACAGGATTAATTAATGTGACAGCACACTTTAGTGATGATTCTACCTGTTCTTTCAGAAGTAGTAAAATTTCTATTAGCTTGGGGATCTCAGCATTATGATCTTGCTGCAGTGTGCTTGCATTTGTATGGTTTCAAAACCAGCTACTGTGTCTCACTGCCCTTTTCATGGAGCTGTGGGTCAGGCAAGCCTATGGTTTTGCTCTTTCCTCAGTTTCCATGGCAGCTGAGATTGTGGTCTCCCCTCAGTCTCTTCTCAAGGCTCATTTCCTTTTCTGGTAGACTGCCAAGATGGCAAGTCCTCTTCTAGCACACTCCTGCAGAGCCACAGCACAAGAGCTTCCTTTATATGCTGTCCTGGAAAGACTGAATAGCATTTGACAAAAAGATGAAATAAGTGTTGTGGATCATTGGTCATGAGAATAGTTGGAAGTACCAGGACTTTGAAAACACAGGGACGTGCTTAAAGGAGCAATGTTTTTGTTGGTAGCAGGTAACAGCATTTGTATCTCTGCTGGCTCCAGCTGTGTTGGAAGCTGTGTTCTGTCTGCTACACACATAGCTCTATGCTGTAAAAGATAATGTACTTGAGGAGAAAACATGCAGGGTATGTATATAAATGTTGCTCATATTATTCCCATGTGGATTGCTGTGGAAAGGGAGTTATCTGCCGACACTTGAATGCCTCATAAACACACAATTTAAACAATGGTGTAAAATAGAATTTTCATCGATTCTTTGAAATTTGGGAATTTGTCATTAATTTTTCCTTTTGTCTGAATGGTGTTTTGCCATCCCATTGTGTTTTCCAGTTTATCTTTATTGGCTGTAAGTGAAAGAGCTTTATGGGGAAAAATCCTGTAAAGGGTCTTTACATGAAATAATGAAATGCTTTTGAGTATACCTTATTCAGTTAAAAATACAACTTGCAGAATATGAAATCAAATATTGCTTATACTGTGATGTGTTGATTGTGAGTGTTACAGTGACAGGCAGGATTTTCATCACAATAAGAGGAATTGTCTACTCATTTTTGTTTCCAATCTCTTCACTCTCAGGAGATTTAGTTATTTGCATCTGTGATACTAAAAATCTCTGACAACTATGAGTACACCTCTGTGAGCTTGGGGAAGAGGAAAGAAGTTACGTGAGTGTTCCACCAGAAGACAGTTGGAGAGGAGTAAAAAGGGATGAGTCAGAGGAGAGGGCTGTAGGTGGTAATGGACATTTCATAATGCTCGCAATGGGATGTGTGCTTTTTGTACATTTAGTGCAGCAGGTGGTAGAGATAAATCCTTAAATCTCCATGTACATCTTATTGCCACTTTGAGTGAGGAAAGTAAGGATATGTGCAGACACCATGACATAGAGGAGCTCTTTAAGGCCGTGCAAGTTGGTAACTAACCAGGCTCAGAAAACTGGAGAAGTCCAGGTCCAGCGGTGACCTATCTTAGATTTACAGGTCCTGATGAATAGTGTGTTAACTTCCTTTTAGATTTGAAACAGACAATTATGATAGTGACACATACTGCAATTTTCACTGACTGACATTCTGTGAATAATAAGCTGCAGTACTAAACTAAGCAGCGTATAAGTGAAGTTCTAAGCCAGTAGGTTAGCTGCAGATGAAGAGCAAGAAAACTTGAAAAAATGGGGAAGGGCTGCTACCCAGCAGAGAATTTTAATGTAAGCATAACAGTAAACATGAGGCAGTGCCTGTGGTTTCAGGTGAATTACTTTTATTGGAATCCTTTTTGTACTTCATGTTTGTCAAAAATATTGAAGTCTAACACTTCAAGGTGTTAGACTTCAATAAGTCTTACATAACACTTAAAGGTGAAACAAAGAAGAGGAGGTGGGGGCTCTGTCTTCTTCAAATGCTTCTCTTTGCTTTTATCTCAAATCCACTGCAGGAGACAGTTTATAAAGGAGATTAATTCAGTTGAGACCTGCTTATTGTACAGCCCATTCTAAGATTCGACTGCTTATAGTTGGAAACCGGTGAAGACTCTCTGAACATGATTTGTCTACAAGTTCTGAAAATCAGGAAATTGTGAAAGAGTTTTGGGCCAGAAATCATGTTTCAAGTAAATCCCAGTGTCTTTGATATAGTAGAACCTAGTGACTAATCTTGTACTTAATCATTGATCCTAGTGGAATTTGATAAAAAACAGTTTCTTTTTCTTCTTCCGTAAGTAGAAGGAAAGTACTGTGTAAAATTGATTGGATACATTTAATCAATCAATGCTTGGACACGTTAAATTATTCAGTGCATTGAAGGTGTGTGCAGTTTTTCTAGGCAGATCTGTCTCTTTTATGAATTCCCTGCAAGACATAATACCCCCTGCCCCCACTGTTGAAGTCCTGCTATGCTCCTATGAGTTTGTTTTTGTGAATTGTGCAGATCGACACAACAGTTCCCTGCTATGGCAGAAATAGATTGCATTTGTCTCTGCCATAGCATGTTAGGATGGAATAACAATGTTTAAAGACCTGACAGCACTTGTGTAATGATATCAAACTCCTTATTTCTTTGGATTTTTTACCTTCTCCAAGCATTTATTCTTAGCTTTCAGAGTAGGGAGCAATAGTAACTGGTTCTCAGTAAATATTAACTAAGCCACAGATTCTGGTGATACTAACAATTCTAGAAAAAAACTCAGCCCATTTTATTAAAGTAAAGGTTAAGGTAGGAGTGGTGACTTTTTCATGGTAAAAACATTTCAGTTACAGATGTTGATCACAGATGTTGAAAATAATGAGTGTTCACCAGTCATGAATAGAGAGTCACTCTGTTGACTCATAGAGAGTCAATAAGAAAGCATTTCTCAAAGTTAAAAGAAATAAAAAATTATAGGGACTCTTTTTCTATTAGAGCTCCACAAGGCAGGTTCCAGGGAAGTGTGCAGGCTGGACATCTGTAAGGTGCACAGCTGGGTAGAGGTGAGCAGTACATAAGGTGAGAAGTATAGAACTCACTCTCTAAGAATTAGTGACTCTTCAGACTTCTGTGAAATGAAATTAGATTTAGTGACAATGGTTCCCTGCCCCAAGCCTGTCTGGAGTAGGACCTGAATTTAGGGATTAATAGAAATTCTGTAATATTTCTGCCTATGGGTGCAGTCTTCAAGTTATGGCAGTTTCACTATTAAAGTGTCTTAAAGAGTGTCACTTTATTACAGACTCACAGAAGCTGATAGTGGTAAAGATGTTGCATCATCTAATCCAGTTTATTAAGGTAGACGAGTTGGATAGCTTCATACATTTTGTGGTAGCATTTAATCTTGTTACAGCTTCCTTCAGGGTTTTGGTTCAAATGACATTTTGAAGTGCTCATTTGGTTCAAGTCGTTGGAGGTCATCTAGACCATTATCTTGCTCTGGACTCTGTCCTCTTCCAGTTTTCTGAAGAATGTGTAAAATCAATCTAAATACATTTTAAATTAGGTAAATTATCAGAAGTTCTTCCCTGTGTTTGGTCACGTTAGTATTTTAGCTTGAGGAAAATGTTCCATCTTAGCTTGGAAGTGATAAGTGTTTTGGCCTTGGAGCATGATGTGGATTAGCCTGGATGATGTCACAGAAGCTGAGAGTAACACTGTGAAAGAAAGCCATAACCTTTTCTGTTTCTATTCATGTGGGTACTGCACAGCTGAGATTATGCTCCCAAGCAGAAAAAGTGAAGAAGTTCAAATATGTGAGAGGCTTTTTTGTGCCTGTATGTGAGAAAAATGCACACACATATATAATGCATGTGTGTACATACATATATATGAAAGAATATGTACACATGCATATGTATTCTTTTTGTTCATATTCTCTGGATACGTCTATCCCATATTTCCAAAACATACTTTTGAACCTGAGGTATTTTGCTGTCTCCCCTCCTTTGCAACAAAGGAAAGAGGGGTTTTAGTTTAGACTTTTAATTTAGACTGCATTTTTGATCAAAAAAAGAAAAAGGATGTAATTGCAAATCTGTAGTTGTATTAAGTAGTCTGAGCAGTTTTGGAAGCTAATCTATTAGAGCTGATATGGAAGATTTTCCCATTTGGTTAGAAAAAAAAGGAAAAGAATCAGAGAAGGAACAGTATAGCTTTGTAGCTTTCCTGTAATTTTAGGTGCTGCAATGTTTTATTATTTAAAAAAACTCCAACATAAAAAACAAGCTTTCAAAAAAACTGAAGGAAAACAAAAGGCTTTCTTAGGGCACATTCTGTGGAAGTTGCAAACACCACTATTTAGGATGTCATCATTTCACATTATAATGCTGCTGAAGAAGGCCAGCTGGTGCAGTTAAGTCCCTTATTGGAAATTTTGGTCTGATTCATTACTGTGATTTGTAGTTGTACACAGAAACACTTAATCATTCTTATCCTCCAAGCTCTATTGAATCTACTGGAGGTTTTCTGGTTCTTTGCATAATTTGTGCTGCCAGTCTGCCAGCTTGGCAGTGTTTCAAACTTGCTGCATTATCTGTGTTTGTTTGCACAGGAAGTGATGCTGCACGTAGGCTGAATTTACAGTAATTCTTTTGTAATAGGCTAATGAGCAACACTACTTCATTCACAATACTAACATTATATAGCTTTGATTAGACCAATTATTGTGTAACTATGCCATTGTGATCATACTTGCATGCTACAAAGTACTGAAAAGGAAATTTGCTTAGCCTTGGCTTAATTGAACTTGCTGAGAAAATAATTTGGACTTTTATGTGCTTAAGAGAGGTGAAAATTTGAATATGTTTGAGATTTTTATATGCTATGCAATTTAATTTATTAAAGTGGGAAAATCAAGCTTCTTTTTTTGCTCTCCATTTCATTATATTGGAGAGGAGAAAAGGCAACTAACACTGTGCATGGTACATTCTGCATGTGTTGTGAAGTCCTGTTAATTCCTTGGTGAGCTTTTGTTTGCTCCATTCATGTTAGTAGGAGTTATGGGTATGCCACTTGAGGTAAACAGCATCCTCCCATGGAATTCCTTCTCTCTCTCTCTCTGGAGATTTTGCTAACACCAGTGGAAGACACCTGTGTTGACTGCATTGTATATTGCAGTGTCAGTGTTGTCCGTATCAGCTTTACTATTTATTAAGGTTTTTACTAAGCCATACTGTATTTATAATTGCTGTCCAGCTTCAAAACTCAAAAATTGCTGTCCTTATGGAAAAGAAACCTATCCAGCTCCTGGACTCCTCAAACTGTTTCTGTAAAAATCAAAAATATTAATTTTTTAATGTTTGGATTTGGGATTTTTGTTGTTGTTGTAGTATGTAAAGCAGATGTTAAATAAAAGAGACCTAAACAGAGCCTTCGTATTCTACTTGTTAGCAGAACAGGAGTTGTCCACTGTACTTTCCCCATTTAAAAATCCGTGATATGCCTTTTTTAAGGAAAATGTGGAGCCCTATGCTAGACTAAATCATATGGATTTCAGTTAATTTAGTAAGTCCTGGGCCTACTCATTTTCTGCCTGCTCCAGCAAGAAGCTTGTTCAGATTCTCAGTTGCCTGTAGGAGTGAGAGGGTATACTGGATAATCAGTGCCCACAATGAATATTTTTGTGATTATGAGAGTTCTGCTTAGAAATCCTGCAATGAGATTATAAATTAGCATTGGAATTCTTTTCAGGAAAATGGATTTCATCTTGCTGTATTTCTTTCTGTCTTGCTGTTGGTGGCTGAGGGCACACTCAGTTGTACCATCTCCTAAGAAGCAGTGAGTTAGGACACTTCTGTTCCTAAACTAGAAAACAGGAAAGAATATGACTAGGAAATGTGACTGTCTAGGAAAGCTTTGCTGTTAGAGTGTATAATTTTGACTGTTGCTGGCGGACGTTAATGTACTGTCCTGTCTGTAAAAAATGGTGTGTCAGCTTTTGTTGTGTTTTAAAATGGTCTTTTTCCTTACTAGATCAGTAGATTCCTGAGAATCTACTTTAAAAGGTGGCTTTTTTGTTAAGAGAGATCAGGAAGGATGAAGACAGTGCTTTTAAATTACTTCTCTGCCCTTAACTATAAAGTTGTGATTGCAGTCCACAACAATGACTCACTGTGTACAGCTGTAAACATTGAAATAATACAAAAGTATAAGAATAAAATCTTTGAATATTTCTTTATTAGAAAAGGTAAGCAAAGTGAATTGAGGAACAGTTCAATGCCCCTTCCCAAATATACCTGTTAGGCTTGTGATGTTTTATGGTGTTTTAAAAATTAGCTGTCAGAATCAGTTTTCAGTGTACTTTATTAGAAAATATTATCAATTCTAAAATAGCTGATGCAAACATTTTTAATCAGTTAATGCTTAATTTGGAGTTTCTTTGTGGGTTGTGTGTTGAGGGGTTTTGTTTTGTTTTCTTTCAGTATTACTGAAATACCATAACACTGGGTAACAGAACACCCTAGAACTTCAGGATGCTTGTATATGAAGGGTTCTTCCACAGATTTTACAATTTGATTTTGGTCATTATGAGGTGCTTTTATTACTACCTAGCATCAGTTCTTATGCATTTCATTTTATGTGAAAGTTGTGGTTCATAAGTTGTGTTTATAGGCTCTGAATACATCTGTTGTTTTGCTTATGTACCAGTGGTGGGAAAAGGATAGTGTGTGACACTGAGTAGGAGTACTGTTCAGGGAATAGAAAGCATTGTACCAATTTCCATTTATGTAAAGCAGTACATGTAAGGTTTCCAATGTTGAGAAATACATTAAGTGTATTAGCTGGAGATGTTTGTCATCATCAAGTGAAGTATGTGCATATATTGCCACTTTACAGTAAAATATATTACTGCTTTTGGAAATCAAGTAGTGTATTCAGGATGCTAAAGGCGTGTCAGGAGTCTCTAAATGTTCATTTTTGTTATGTGGTCAATTATGTAAGAGGGTTTTTTGTGTCTTGGCAGTATTTTTATCTTTTGCTTAAAATCAAATGCCCAAAACGTTTTCATGTGTCCAGATTGTCTAAAGTAGGGTTGCTTTGTGCCACAGAGCAGAATTATTTTACTTAGGTGTGTGGCTTTTGTGACAGACTACTATAACCTTTATAGTTGATCCTTATTACCAAAAAAAAGGTATATTTTTTATTTTTTTTAATGTCAAAATCTACATACTGGAATGCTTACACCACACAAATACTTTTCTTAAAATGCCTATGCATCTTCTGTATTAGTAGTAATAATAATAACAATGAAAAATTCTTATAATCACAGTACAGTTAAGGCTGAATTTAAAGCTTCTGAAATCTGTGGGATCCACTGTCTTAATCCAGGCACTATCTGCCCAGTGGTTTCAAGAGTTGTTTTGGATTTATTGTACATGCACAGGCTATCCACATGATGAGTGGCACTGTAGATTCTGTGCCCAGAAATGTGAAGGAAATACTCAAATTCTGTCTAAACAGAACTCCCAAGGGAGCCAAAGAAGACATTACACCTGAGGAAGCCTGAACCCATAGTAGCTGTGACTCCAGTAGGTTCTGGTTGCATTCCTTTGAAGGGATACTTCTTTCAAACACAGACCTTCAATGATACATTTGAACATTCAAGCACAGGTGCACTTTGGGGGTAAAATTTTTATGAGCATTTTAGAATAGTAGAGTGTGGTTTTTTACAAGATTGCAAAAGTGCAAAACATTCAGGATGTATCTTAATATTATAGACTGAATGTTGCCTGAAATTACAGATGCAATAGCAACAATGCTTACAGTATATCGCTAATGGACACAGGCTCGAGATTCCTAGACTGTTCCATAAAGCAACAAAAAATAAACCCACCCCAAACCAAACTAACAAAACTACACACACAAAAAAGCATCAATTCGCTCCTGTGTTCAGGACAACTTTTCTCCACTAACTAATGGGGTAGAAGGATTAAGAGACCACTAAACTGGTTCATAGCACCTATGGATCAAGCTATCCAAAATTATCATTTTGGAGGATATGTATTCATCAATGCTTAATTTTTCCACTGTGATTTAAAATTATTTAGTTCTTTGTGATTTTGAACATGACTGTGTATGGGACATAATTTTTCTGTTCTGCTTTCTCATTATTATTCTTTCTCCCTTAACTGTAGATTATTTTAGTTCAGCGTCTAAAATAACTGTTGTAAAATACAACCTTTTGTATCCTAGAAATAATGCCTCTGGGAAAGATGTTTCGTAGAGAAATATACCTACATGGGCTTTTTCTTGTCAGAGAGTTTCATATGTGTCAACATTTAAGATAATTATTGTAATTTAGGGATTACTTCATTTCTTGATCAGCTGAAGATCTGGGCACCTAAATGTTTCTGAAAACATTTGCACATCTTGGAGAATGCATTCCCCTTGACTTTGCCTTCATCATTTGCACATTAATTGCCAATGAATGTTTGTAGTACAAAGATTTGCATATTTACAAAAGCTGATTTAAAGTTTTGATCCATAAATTCAACACCAATTATGTTCCAAGCTTTGTCTGTTGGGCTTTCTTCTTAAAGATAACCCCAGACATCACCTCCTCTTCAACTCCAAACTCATTGGTGCAAGGTAGAAGCAAATAGTAGAAAAGATTGTCTGAGAGGAGATTTAAGCTGGGGAGTAGGGTGACTACAGGAAAGTGATATCCTGAGGTTATCAGTGATTGATTTTGCATATTTAGAGTCTCTAAAAGGTATGAAGGTACCGCCAAGATGCTCTGGAATTATCTTAGATATCATAAAGCAAACATACATGCTAAGAATTGGGAGGGGAGGGCTAGCTGTTCTCTTACTTATTGTTACAGTGAACACTGGAGACCTCTATACTGTTGAGCTTTCTGCCCACATAGTTCTTTCATAGAAAACTCATAAGAGTAACATTGCTATGGTAACTTTGGCTTTTTTTTTGTACACATTTGAGATGTCGAGAAAACTGAATTTCTTTCATATTTTAGATGTATACAGATATCTAGAAATTATATGACATCATATAACTGTTTACTTCAAAGTACAAATTCTGGAGGTTTTTTATCTACACTGGAATATTTTTGTCATGCTCTAATTCACCTCTCCTTTCTTCAAATTGTAAAACAAGATAATTTCTCATAGGATGAGTAATTGCTTATATGTTCAACTGAGAAGCAAACATAAAGAGTCGTTGTGAAGAACTTGGAAAACTTAGGCAGATACAGTATTTATAAAAGCAAACAAAACAATGGAAATTTGTAAAGAATGGTAAAGAGAATAGTCTGTAAATGTTAAGAAATCGTTTTGAGTGAGGTCTCACAATTTATTTAATAGCGCTGCTATCTATGGCCACCTTGATAAATGACACAGGCCAGAAACAGAAACACTTCTGAGCTGTGAAAAATAGGATTAAAGACCTAAAAGCACATCTGGATGAAGACACTGGAAAATGTGCATTTCAGTTAGGGCTAACTTAGTAAGAATGACTATGACAGGATTTTATTTCTGTAATCATTGCTCAGTTACTTTAATTTACTCTCATAATAAAGGAAAAGGGAAAATACATGGGGCAGCAGATTCCAAATAATTTTTAAGAACCTGTTTCATTTTGAAAGACACTCTTGCCACAGAGCTCTTGGTCCACTTTTTAGTTAAAAGGAAGGTTGAGAAATACAGGAGAAGGGAATAGAGGTGACCTTGCCCTGATAAGTAACAGCTGTGTTAATTACCCAATACAGCCCCTGATGAGTGACGGCTATAGCCAATAAAGGTAAGTGTGATAAAAGAGAGTGAGTTGGCTGGTGAGGGAGATCATGAAGGAGGAGGAACCTTGAGGAAGAGGGAACGCGAGAAGATCATGAGGCAGGATCCTGGGGGGAGAGAATCACTGCTCTGAGGTCAGTTTGGGTCTGCAGGTAGAACCTGTTGTTGGAACCATCAGTCACAGTCTAGCTAGGTAACAGCCTGCATTCAGAATCTGCAAACTGATGCCTGCAGTCATAGTTTAGCAGGAAATACCCAGCAGTCAGAGGCTGCAAGGGAAACCTACAGCTTTCTGCAGCCAGAGTCAGTGAATAGTTGGAGTCAGGATGGCTGAGCTGTAAAGAGGAATAAACCAGGACCCTTTTCATGCTGTGATAAACAAGAAGTCTGCGTCTTGGCTCATTTCTACTCTCTAACAAGAGGGCTGCTGCAACAGAGAAATGTGTGTGTGAAGAGCTAGAGCAATCCTCTAAGCATACATGTATGACAACTGATTTTTCTGGCGTGTGACAAACCTGTTCTTTGCCATAGAGTTATAAATTTTGCTTCTGGTCACTTTAGTCCTAAGTTCTTTTTAGTTGTTGCTTTCCAGCTGCTTTTTACAAGGAGGTTCTATGATCAGCAGACTGGAAACCAGTCCAGTTAGAGACCACAATTTACTGTCTTACCAAAGCAATTTAGATATCAAAAGATACATTTATTTATATATGCCTGAACCTCTACAGACTGCAATAAAAATAAAAGTTGAGCTAAATTATGAAGTAGAGAAGGAAAAATGCCACTGGAAAAAGTGGTACTGTCTGCTCTCAGGATTTTTAAAATAAAAAAATCCTTCTCTTGTGCAAACAGATGCTTTCCCAAGCAAATTATGAAATGCTTCTTTTGCCCCACAGTAGGGGCAGAAAATATCTATTTCCAGTTGTCATCTCTCAACAGATTATTTTTTCCTTTTTCCGTGTAGCTGCAACATTTTTATCACTCTTACTGCATTGCGATTTTGGGACTTCGAAGCTGGATATGTGGTTGGTCTTCTAAAGCAAAGTATTTGGAAACATGTTCAGCCATGAGGCTGAATTTTTTGTTGTGCAGAGTCATGACTTTGAAGATGAAATCGGGCAGCTAAATCAGACTCAGTATTGTGTTATGGTATGCAGAGTATCAGGGGTGTCCAGCTGAGGCACCAGCAAGGGCCCCTGTTGTATGAAAATGTAGACCCTCTAGGAGTCATTATCAGAGGAAAAGATGAAGCCTTAGGTATCTGATTTTTCAGTTTTTCTGAACAGTTGGAAATAATTGTTGAAATACCATAAAGTTTTCAAATTTTGTGTGCTGCAGAATGAGGACGTCAAAGTACAGAGCCCTAAAAGCTGAACTGCAGTTTCCTTTGTGTTACTATCCCAGAAATAGTATTGCTATTTTACCTTTTGTAATGTGCTTTTGTTTATTTAAGAATTCTCTTTTAGCATTTTTGTTGTAGTTTTGTTTTTCTCTCTCTCTTCAAATAACTCTTCTCCATTTTTCTATATTACTTTTCTTCATCACACTACTTAGTGTTTCACTCAGCATGGCTTATTATTTATGCAGTCATATCCAGTAAGAGATGCTTTAGGGTGGCTTGAATGAAGAAGAAATAGATTATGTATTATCCTGTAGGCACCATTTTATGGGACCCACATTAGAGTAATTGCAGAAGGAAGAAATGAAAGTAAGGAAGAGTCTATACTCTTGGTGTTTATGAACATAATTAGAAAAGGAAAAGGTATTAAAATTGGAGCACTACTGACTTCTTAATGGCAGAAAAAGAAGTTATGTCCAGTTGTTTGCCTGTCAGAGTATTTATAGAATCAAGTTGAGTTTGCTTTTTCTTACAGACATGAGGGGAAATATAATACCAAAGTAAATAATAAAAGAGAACTTCTGTAACGCTACGCTAAATAATGTGAAATAACATGACAGTAGTTAGTAAAGCTACTTCTGGCAGTATTACTGGCAATTTGTTTTTCATTGATATTCTGGCACACATTTCATCATGGATGTATCTGTTTTGTATTAAATTTTCATCTGCAAAGTGATCTATTTATAAGTGTGAATTATCAAGCTAGAAAGCCTCACTCTTTAAATCTCTTTGATCTTCTTGCCTTGAGCAATAGCACAAATAATCTTTTACGTTTTAAAAATACCTTCATTTATAGACGGCAATGAAAGTAGCAAAGTTTTGTTTTAAACTGTTTGGTTTATTTTCAATACAGCAATAACTTTATCTCTGTGGGTTTAATATGTCTATGACAGAAACAGATTAATAAGTAAAACAAACCATATATTATTTAAAGTTGGAATATTTTCAAGCTGTAAAAATCATCATTTGCAATATATAAAAGAAGCTAAATTGCTTTCTAATTGTTAATGGAATGTTTCCCCCACTGAGAGTCACTCTTGACAATCCTTGGATTTGGTCAGAGGTAAAGGAGTATTACAAATTAAAACTAGCATTTAGTGAGCATCAGTATTGTTGCAAAATATGATCAAGTTTTGAAGAACAAGGACAAACACAAGCAATATGCAGCCAAAATGGAGGCTGTGCAAGTGTTGCTCTTTCTTTTAGTATATTTAGCTGGTACAATGCTTTAGTGAACTGGGTTTTATGTTTTATGTTATCAGATTTTTGCCCTCTTTTCCCATGAAGTTTCTCTAAACAGATTTTCATACTCAGTGAAATTTTGCATATTTGCCAATATGGGTGACTGTGGGAAACACTAAAAGTGAAAAGGATTTTTAGAAGCTGAAAAAGCAGGCCTCAAATGGATAAAGCTGAGAACTCAGAATCTGTTGCAACTGAAGAAAGTTTGGAACTAGAAAAGATACAGTAGTATACAATAGTATAGCAAACAAGGACATGGGAAACAAAGGCTGAGTTTCTAGGTTTGGCTCGAATAAATCTTAACGCTGCAGAAAATGTATGCCTGACAAGATAGTAGAAGGTCTTAAGCTTAATAAGAGTGTTGTGTATTGTTAATAGAAAAGCATACAAACGAGTATTTTTTGAAACATGTGTATGTGTGCTATAATTGATTGGTTAAAACAACTGTCTGTAAGCTTAGCAATATACCATTGGCTGAAAAGTTCTTAAGATGCTCTGTAACAAAGAAATTGGTGGCTGCTGCTGGCATGCTGTGGGCTTTTGGTCTTTTGCCTCTACCTCTGTGATGAGACTGATGCTTCATTAAAGACAGAGAGCAGCTTCCCTAGCAGTCCTGCCCTATTCCTCCCCACTCCACTACAGGTGAGCACAGTGTACAGACCTGTTGCACAGTGAGCGTGAAATACAAATGGTACTTGCTGATGGCTGGGTCTTGCTGTGGCGTGCATGGATGTCCTTGCCTAGGCAGGCTCTGCCCTGAGCTGGCTGTGTGAGATTTGAGGAGAAACACTCCCAACCTATGACAAACTTCACCTTCAGTAGTCAGCAAGAAGGAAAAAGAAAAAGGAAAAGCTATATGTTCTTTCAATATAAAAGAACACCAGTAGAGTAAGTTAGTATATTGCAGCAGATGATCCTCCGTGGCTAATGGTTTGAAAACTCATTTTTGCTCATTTATCACCTTACTATATGCTTGTTGCTATATGTTTTGTCTAAGCAGACCTCTACATGATAAAAGCTTGTCAGTTCTATCTTTACATTTTCTGATGTTATCAGACATAATTCATAAACTCAGAAGACATCATACTGGCAGAAAAGATAATATCAAGCTGAAAAGCCTTTCTGTCTCTTT